>JAUTDX010004041.1:0-57733 GCA_030844895.1 Ambrosia x helenae
CTTTTGAAAAGCAGGTATAACCGAACTTAGGCAGGAATCCAAAAAAAAAAAAAAAAACCTATAATTAACGTATTCAATTTGGGTGTTTTTTACGAATAGAAATGATTTATTGTTGCTCAGATGTTTAAGATTTTTTTAATTTAAGACTGAAAGAAAATAGCCACCTATTTGATTAGAGTTTAGAGACGCCTATATTAATTGATAATTAAAATTAATAATAATAATAATGGTAAAAAAGATATCTCTGATTCAGGTTATTTTTTCTTTAAGATAATTATGCCCCATTTTGAAACCGGAGACACCACCAACCAAAGTTTAATGCTCATGTCACGTTTAGAACATCAACATGTAAGAAGTATATGTGACTTCGTGTAAACATCATGAGTTTATATTTACATATTGATATTAGAGTTAATTACACAAATGGCTTATGCGGTTTAATCATATTGCATGTTTGGTCACTGTAAATAAATAATTGCAAATTAAGTAATTAACTTAGTTCAAACAATTGTGAGCGAGTTGCACCGTTAGTTTTTAATGACAATTTACCTCATGTGTCATTGAGGACACATCAGACTCGTGTAAATAGAAAACACTAATAAAAATTACTCTATTATTTTCTAAAGTTTTAGAGATGACAACGCAGGGTTCTTCTTGTATTATTTCTAAAGTTGTTTGAAGGAAATCGAAACATTGGATCATGTTTTTGGTGACTGTGAGTTTGATTCTAAGTCTTTGAATGTCGTGAAAAGTGGCTGATGTTTCTTTCGTTGCGGTTAGGACTATATCTTCTCTAGTTGCTTGGCTTGATGCTCTCTCGCTGCAAAGGCTAAAAAGGTGTTGATTGAGGCGATAGTGATGTTGAAATGGTGGGTTACATGTAGGTCTAATAATGATTGTGCTTTCACTTGTGCAAAAGATGAACAGAAGCACTTTAAGGATATTCCACCCAATGGTAGAAGCAAAGCTTCTAGGAACACCTAAGGGGGAGGTCATGGGTTTCAAGTCCCATAGGGTGTAGAAATTTGCCGTTCAAAAAAAAATATTAATAAGAATAAAAAAAGCTTAATCTAAGTTTTATGTGTAGTGGAGGGGGTTATAGGGCGTTATATGGATTAAAATATTATAAAGTAATAGAATGTAAGTTTATGGGGCGCGTTATGGAAAAAGAGGGTGTAGTGAGAAGGGGGTTATGGGCTTTATAAATGATTGGGTAATCATTGGTTAATTATACTTTTCTTATTTAAATAATAATATTAATAATAATAATGATAATAATTTAAACCGAAAGTTTATTAAATTAATAAAATAATAATAAAAAAATATTTAATATTAAAAAATAATATTTATTAAAATAAAAAATAATAAAAAAAGCATATATATTCAAACATTTGAATTTCAAACGGTTACTGTTTCAAACCGTTTGAATTTCAAACAGTTTCCCCCTCAAACGTTTAAATTTCAAATTCCCCCCCCCCCCTCCAAACGGTCATATTTCTAACCCTATAAATACAAGACCAAAACTCATTCTCAGTCACAACTCCTCCTCCTCCTCCTCAAACCAATGAAAAATATGGGTGGCGGTTATGCACCAGAAGCTGCTGGACCGTCTAATCTCCGGCAGTACTCTCGCCGGGGCTGCCCCGACGACTACCATTCTCACCCTCTCCTCCTCCTCCTGTTGCACAACCAACCTTCTTTCCTCCTCCTCCTCCTCCTGCACAACCAACCTTCTCTCCTCCTCCTGCACAACCAACCTTCTTTCCTCTTCTTCCTCCTGCGCACAACCAACCTTCTCTCCTCATCCTCCTGTTACTCAAGCAGATGATGATTTCATGGATGTGGAGTTAGTCTGGGCCGTGGATTATACCATGGCTCTGAGGGAAATGGACCGACTAAGGTGTCGGCACCCACCCATCGGTGTAGGGAGAGTACACCCACCCCCTACCACCATACTACACCACACCCACCCCCTACCACCAGACTACACCCATCCCTACCACCAGACTACACCCACCCCTACCACCAGACTACACCCACCCCCGCCACCGAGGGAGCCAACCGAGGAGGACTTGAAAACACTTAGGGAAGCGATGGAAGAGGAACGCTTCTACAATTATTCCCCTCCTCGTCGAGTACTGCTGGATCCGCGAGGATGCGAGATCCGATGGTCGCGATAGCGATCGTTCCGTGTCCCCGCCCCAGTACACACTCGAAGACTGGACAATTACTCCCCGTAGTGGGAGGTTTAGGTTTTTAATAAGTAATTTAGGATTATATTATGTGTTTATGTAATGTGTTTATTTAACGTTTTAATAAGTAGTTTAGGATTATGAACTCTGTTTGTAATAAGTAATTTAGGATTGTATTTTTATGTGTTTATGTATTATGTTTAATGTAATGGTTTAAATTTAAAATATTATGTAATCTGTTTACATAAACTAACATTAAACACAAAAACAAATAAAACATTAAACACTAAAACCTTAAACATACAAATAAAACACTAAACATAAAACATAATATTAAACATTACACATTATTAAAACACTAAAACCTTAAACATTAAACAAAATAAAAACGCATCATAGACCAGGACAAAAGATTGGTGATGTGGAAGTCGTTGTCGTAGCGTTGACGATAAGCGTCGTGTGTGAGTTGAATTGCCATCTGTTCGCTAACACCAGGGTGCGCCTGCATCGTCGCTTCATAGACTGTGTGCCATCTCCTACAGTTATTTTGCATGGCAGACCACTTACTGGCGATCTGATCGACGCTACGGTTGTTCGTTTCGGTAATTCGGTTGAACTCCTCCAATACATTGTGCCAAAAATGCTCCCTATTGTTTGGCGGGTTCTCCTTAGTGTTGATCCACGCCCTCACCAACTCGAGTTGATCTTGATTAGTCCACCCTGCCATTGGTTTGTTTTTGGGTTTGTATTTGGGTATGTTTTTGTTTAAAGTGTATGTGTTTGTGTTGTTTATGCATGTTGTATGTGTATATATATATAAGAGTTTGTAAAATAAAAAAAAATTAAACAAAACAACCGTTGCACAACGGTCAACATCATAAATCCCACCAAAATCATAAACAAAACGCCCGTTGTATTTATGGCGCTCAACCATCAAAACGTCCTATAGCGCCCGGGGGGCGGTGTTCCCCGACGCTATGGGGCAAGAAAACGCCACATAATCCCCCACTACGGGTGGTCTAAATAGTTTTATTGTTCAGAAAACCTATTATTGACATTGTATTTTACGCTATTAAAAAGATAAATAAATGAATAGAAGTTTGCAGTCTTATATTTTGCTAGATTTATTCTGCTGTTAACCTTATATTTTGTAAGGTTTACAAAACATTTATGAATTTTTTTTGAAGGTTTTTTTTTTTTTGAAAGGTAAACTTCATTAAACACGCACACGGGCCTTAAAGCAAGGACCGGCGCCAAAAACAAGGATTACAACATATACATCGGATATATTGACCAATCTTTCCACACCAAATTCTTATACTTAGACCTAGCTTTAAACCTAAAGAAAGAAAGCGACTTAACTTTAGCCATGACTTCAATAATATTAGTATCCTTATTCTTGAAGATCTTGTCATTCCTAGAAATCCAGATAATCCAAATAGTTACCAACACGATACCTTGAATGATTTTCTAATGTTTAACTCGAACAAACACTATTAACTATTAAGGCGGCCAAATTGGATTTGGTAAACTTGAAGGTGGGCGTCCACATAAAATCCATAAACAAACTATTGCTTTTTTGAAACAACGAATATTACTAGATGGTACTTACCTCACCGGAGGTTGCGGGATGATAGACTCGTGTTGCTGTAGGATATAATCCTTTACTCTACACCTTGTCTGGATCCAAACCTATAAGAAAGAATCTGTAGGGCGTATGAAAGGAGGCGACCGCCTAGAGTCACAAGAACTCGTGATAGCAGACACAAAAATGGTGTTTGGCCCGGTAGGTTGTAAGTGTATGATCGAGTGATCAGTAGTTGTGGTCGAGAGAAAGGAGTCCTTAAACATAGGAGGTGTGAGCTCCTTTATAATGGGAGTACACAGGCCGGTTACATTAACCCATAACCACGAGTCCACTACGATGGGTTTGGACTCGGGTTATTGGCTTGCCTTCCTTTTGGCCCAATTAGTTAAGACTGGACTGAGGAAATCGTAAATAGGCTAAATGTAATAAATGCAAGAGAGAGAGAAAAGTGTACCGCCCTGCCAATAATTCACGTGGTGTGATACTAGTGGCTGCAGGCGGATCTTCTCTGTCTGCGTCAGTTTGTGTCAGTCGGCGCCAGTCTGCTCCTTCTGGAAAGTCGTTCGAGATGACGCTTGACACAAAGGTGAACAATTCAGCAAGTGGGGATAAAGGGAGCTGCACCTTCCCTGCTTGTGTTCAGACTTGTTGGGCCAGCACCGACACGCGTCAGATTGCGACTGGTCCGTGGAAAACCATCGCTGTGTTGGGCGATGGATCCGGCGCGGATGGATTCCACTCCTTGTTTGGCTTCGCAGGTACCTAGGACTCCGCGGAGGTCTATTATCTTCAAATATTTAGCCATGTAAATGGCATTGGTGATTCTAAAAATAGCATAACTTTTAAAGAAACATATAATATTAAACCGCATGAAATAGGTTGCGCTTTTGAATTGACACCCAGGGTATCTTAAATGGAATTTTCAGTTTAGTATCATCAAATACGTCTTATTTGTCATTTTTATCAGAACTGTCTAGATCAATAACTTGACTCCATTTCCATTTAGAGAGCCTATTGGATCTCGTCCTACTAATTTCATGCATCTGATCCTTAAAAATATTTAATACACAGGTTAATAGACGATGAAATAAATACTGATATTACCTCTTCACGAAGTTCGCATTGAAGATCAGATTTGTAGGAGTGAACATTGCACCATAGCAAATAATCTTAACACTATTATTACCATTATCTTGCAATAAAAAACATACAATATACCACATAAAATAACAACCATGTTAATATTTAAAAGTAAACATTAATAAATACAACCTTAAACACTACTTTAGACGCTTATATGGTTATTGGTTTGTTCATTTCTGTATGTTTATTTTTATTTAAATGAATCTGGAAAACCAATAAGCTAACATTTACATTATTAAGATATGTATAAAAAGGTATAATTAGTAAAATGGGACGAATGAAAACCATAAACTGACAAAGAACCAACCTTAGAAGCTTCAACATTTGAATTCAGATTTGGATCTATACTTAAGTATTTTAGCAAGTGAAATAGGTGTGCATTACTATGTATTTATAGGATAAACTTCATAAGGTTAGTATATGGTTTAAATTTTAAAACTCATGATTTTCCCACACCTTTAAATTAGGAAATTTTGTTTATTTTTGACTAAAGTGTATGAAAATTATTATGTTTACTTTGAATACCAATCAATGCTTTTATCTTTTTTTTTTTTCTTTAAACTTGTTAACAAGAACCTCTTCAAATTAGGGAGTTGTTATTAATATAGATGTTAATATCACATAGACATATAATATGCATTAGATGCTTTCTGCTGAATTGATGCAGCCGAGATTTTTAAAGAAATTTATCTACAATTAATATCTAATATACATCTTTACCTGTTCTAAACTTAATTATTTTAAAGTTTTATATATTTAGTTAATTATGTATATTTAAAAGTTTAATGAGATTTCTATAGTTAATTATATGTATGTGTATACCTATTAATATATGCATGCATACCCATATACATATGCACATACTACTAATGTTGATTATTTAAACATGACACTATAATTGAAGTTATCAGTACCAAATGTGATAAAGCATTCTTAGAGCTCATGCTTGTGTTGTAGTATTGTTACCGTGTGACAAATTATTTGTCTGTCAAAGCAAGGATGAACCATAACGTTTAACAACATTATCATATTTTAAGAATCACCAGAGCTGGTATGTAGATTTTGAGTGTACTGGTTGGTTTTTTAGTCGTTGCATTTTATTTATGTGAATTTTTCATTATTGGGCGGAACAGTATTTAGAACCAAATTCAATTTTACGATTCTGAGTTTTACTTGGTCATGAAATGGTGTTATGATTCAACATCCAATTAACAATAAACATGCCTAACTTCTTTAATTGCGTCCAAATTATGTTGATCTGTAATCCAAATTTCACCTATATTTTAGTTTCTAATTTAATGTCAAGATTTATAATATTTTCTCCTAAAACAACGCGTTACCTTCTTTATGTTTACTTCTGCATTAATGGAATGTACCTTATAACAATATTAGTTACATCTTTTAAAAATTTAGCTAAAAAGCATTTCGTTGTAGGTGAAATTTTGATTCTTTAATTTAATTAATAAATATTCATTTCTTTTATGTTCTTTCAGTTAAACATGCAATGCAATAACACTTATATATAACACTAAAGTGTAAAAGTGTTTAAATAACTATTTACCCTATTTTAGGGTTGTTAATGAAATTAAAGTTGTTAACTTTTGGGTATCTTAAACTACTCTTCCCCATGTATTATAGTATAGTATAGATGTATTCGGCGTACAAAAATGTACCTATAACTATCAATTAATGGCCATGATAAGATGAAAATAAATATTACAACAAACCACCTCAAAATCATAATTTAAATAGGAAATATCATACATTCTCGTAATATATATGTTACTAGATTATATCTCGGGAACGTTTTGAGGTTGAAAAATCTGATATGACATATCAATTTTACATATGAAATAGAATGATGCGCTTTATAGTTACATGTAGGAAAGCTTTGGGTAGCACCTAACATAAAACAATTAACATTGTATTTCCAATGTTAACGCCTAACCTTAAACAATGTATAGCTCTGATATTAAAAAATTTCGCGTTTTTTCTCCATTTTTTATATTGCACTATGGTACTCGTTGGAAACATAATAAAACGGTCGTTAATTTGGTGTAATTTTTTTCTTTAAAAAATGTTGTATATAAAAGATATTAACGTTTAAAAATTATGGGAGGAAAATTAGAGAGAAAGTTCCAATTCTGTTTTTAGTTTTTTTTTTCCCTAAAATCAATTAATGTCACATGACACACTCAATAAGAAGGATGTCCTTTTTAAATACCATGTAAAATTTATTGCTCTCAATTATATAATAGATTCTCTAAGAAGTTTTGAATGCATAAGATAACTCAATGTTTACAATGTTTTTCATGTTTCAAACATAATTTAGAAAAAAAAAATAATATTTTTCATGTAGAAGCAGGGGCGGTTTTTCACTAGGGTCAGACCGGGCCTTGGCCCACGCAGTTTTTCATTTCGTAGTGTAAATTTTACCAAAAATTTCTGAAAATTTTTATATGTATTAAGTCCGGCTCACTCAGATTGAGTCTGACCCTACCAGGTTTTTCCTTCAAGATCTACCACTGTGTAGAAGAGGATCTGAAGTTGCGCCTAATTATAAAATTAAGGTCAAATCGACAATTCATCTGATACCATTTGTATTGCGTACGCTAAAAAGTAAAAAAGTGATTGTCACATAAACATGGGTGTTCATTCATTAAATAAAAAATAGATAAAAACATAAGTGTTAGATGGCTGGCTGGTTATTAGTGATTCACTAAAAATAAAGTATTTCAGCATGGAAACTCTCTCATGCCTGTGACCATGCCCACACCTTTGCCCTCCACTCATACCCCAAGGAGCCGATGTTTCACGTCCATTTTAGATAATGACGTTAGACGTTAAAACATAGCATATAATATATTCATGAAAACATAAGAAATGGTGTGTTATAGTGCTATATATGACCACATTTTCATGTTAATTTTTTTTTTGAGAACGTAACACGGATTACGAAAATATTAATTTATTCTTCATTTCTGCGGGATACTTTCTGGAAATCTTAATTCGTTTACATTTACCATTAAGTAGGGGTGTAAACGAGCCGAGCCCGAGCTTGACTTGGCTCGAGCTCGGCTTGTTATGCTCTTTAATTTGAGGCTTGAGCTTGGCTCAGTTCGAGCCTACTATTCTGAGTTTGAGCTCGGCTCGAAAGTAAAACCTAAGAACTCGAGCTTGCTTCAATAGCTTAAACGAGCAAAAGCTCGGCTCGCCAATATTATTAATTAACATTGAACATGTTCAAAGGACAAAATTGCATATATAATATATATATATATATATAGGATTTGGTTAAAATGAGAACCTTTTCTCAAATTGAGAACTGTGAGAACCATTCTGGACCATAAATTTCTCTAAGGCAATTTTTTTTTTGCTTTTAATCGCACATTTTTATGCAAGAATTTTTTTTTATTTTTTTTTGTATTTTTTTTCAATATACACATATGTATAACTGAAATATACACATATGTATAGCTGAAAAATGCTATATACACATATATATAATTACTATATACACATATGTATATTTTTTTTTAAAATGAATTGATGATTTTCATTAAAAAAAATTAAATTTTTTTTTCTTGCATAAAAATATGCGATTAAAAGCAAAAAAAAAACATTTTTTTTTGCCTTTATATGAAATGTGTGGCCCAAAATGGTTCTCTCAGTTCTCAAATAGGGGTTGGTTCTCTTAGGATCCCTATATATATAATGTTTGTTTGGGCTCGTTAAGGCTCGCGAGCCTAAACGAACTTTGTATGTAAGGCTTGAGATCGGGCTCGATAACTAAACGAGTTATATTTCAGGCTTGAATTCGGGCTCGGGCTTGTTAAGGCTCGGCTCGTTCGAGCTTTTTACTGAGACAATCCCAAACATCTCTCAAGCCGCTACGTGTTATTTACATCCCTACCATTAAGTATACAAGATACGGTATGCATAATATCCATTATTATTGATTTCTTTCCAAGTCAATGGTTGATGTTACAACACCCTTGAACCAAGTCTTGATGTAATCGTAGTGGACAATTCATAATCCACATTTACTAATTAATAAAAAAACTTGGTAAAGGATTGTTTTTAGCTTTGGTAAATTGAAAATGATAATAAAAATTGTTTGATTGCACTATTCATATAGCAAATATATATTTTGAAACTATATATTCTAACATCTTTTATCTAATATATATTTTCTTGATGATCACCTTCAGAAAGTTTCTTGCATTACACAATGCTTAATAAATTATCTCAATTCGGCCACCTTAGCGTCACGTCAAAAGAGACTTCTGTTGTCCCCTTCCAATACGAGTGCGGGGTGTGGGTGGGGGGGGGGGGGGTAGGATGGAAGCCCCTTTCACCTCCACCTACATCATCCCTCAAGGGGGAAAAGGGCGTTGCCCCAAGGACCATCCTTTGAGGTGGCTGCTTGTTATTGGTGGTTTTTTTTAAATGTTACACACAAACAATAATAATATTCAAGATTCCTTTCACTCCTCTGCCACTCCCCGCTATATTTTCACCCTTCAAACATGGGTCTTACAAGTGCCACATGACGCTTCAAGATCTGCCACTGTGTAGAAGAGGATCTAAGAAGTTGCGCCTAACTAAAAAATTGAGCTCAAATCGACATTTCATCTAGTAATATTTGTATTCCGTACGCTAAAAAGTAAAAAAAAAAAATGGTTGTCACATAAGCATGGGTGTTTTCACTTATTAAATAAAAAATAGATAAAAACATAAGTGTCAAATGGCTGGCTGGTTATTAGTGATTCACTAAAAATAAAGTATTTCAGCATGGAAACTCTCTCATGCCTGTGACCATGCCCATGCCTTTGCCCTCCACTCATGCCCCAAGGAGCCGATGTTCCAAGCCCATTTTAGATAATGACATTAGACGTTAAACCATAGCGTATAATATATTCGTGAAAACATAAGAAATGATGTGTTATAGGGTTATATAAGCCCACATTTTCATGTTAATTTTTTTCGAGAACGTAACACGAATTACGAAAATATTAATTTATTCTTCATTTTTGCGGGGATACTTTCATATATAATCTTAATTTCTTTACAAATTATGCGTTTTGGATTGATTATTCAAAACAAATTATGCGTTTTGGAAAAGCAGGGGTGGAGCTGCTTATAGATTATTGCGTTTTGGTAGCCTAAAAAACTGATTATCTGCGTTTTCAAAACGCAATCCCAAACACTAAAAACTGATTATCTGCGTTTTCAAAACGTAATAATCTAAAAATCAGTTTCAAAACGCAATCCCAAACACCCTCTAAGTATCCAAGATGCGGGTATGCATAATATCCATTATTATTGATTTCTTTCCAAGTCAATGGTTGACGTTACAACCCAAAAGACACCCTTGAAACAAGTCTTGATGTAATCATAGTGGACAATTCATAATCCACATTTACTAACTATTAAGAAACTTCGTAAAGGATTGTTTTTAGCTTTGGTAAATTGAAAATGATAATCAAAATTGTTTGATCGCACTATTCATATAGCAAACTAGCTTTTATCCCGGAGCGTCCCGGTGTTAAAAAATATAACAATTCTAATAATACTAATACTAATAGTTATAATTATTACTCTTGTAATTAAATAAATAAAAAAATAACCTTGCTATAAGGTGACACCATGTGTTGCAGTGTTGCGTGATTCTTTCTCCTAGCTTCTCTTGATAAAGTATACCTATGCATCTTTAAAGAGCAAAATTCCAATGATAGCATGACGATTGGGCTGAATTTCAACATCGTAGATAAGAACCTGGTTTAAAATAAAAAACATGATTAATGAATAACCAGAACACTTTGTGTTTTTTTCCTGTATGAACGAAACCCAACAAAAAATAGTCGGTTTTTTCTCCGTTTTTTATATAGCACTATGGTACTCGTTGGAAAAATAATAAAACGTTCGTTAATTTGGTGTAATTTTTTTCTTTAAAAACTCTCGTATATAAAAGATATTAACGTTTAAAAATTATGGGAGGAAACATAAAAGAGAAAAATTTAAATTTATTTTTAAATTATTTTTTCCTAAAATAACTCAATTTGATTTTAGTAGATTAGGTTTTATATTATTATTTATTTTTTTAATTTGCCACATGGTATTTTTTTTAATAATAAATTTAATACTATCACTTTAAGGTGCCACATGGCATATTTAATGGGGGGTTGAGGCCTCCATTGAATGACACCTCATACAAACTCAATTCTTTTATTATAAGTTATAGATTAAAGATATATATTTTGAAACTATATATTCAACATCTTTTATCTAATACTAGTAGGAATATACGTGCGTTGCCGCATGTATTTATTTTTTTCACAATTTAAATTGCCCAAAACTTTATTCACCATAATATCATTTATCCAATCCGACCCGTGCTCGTTTTTTATCTGCAAAGTTTAGTTACAGACATGAACCAAAGGGCCTTTAGCCCACTGGTAATAAAGTGTTAAATAAGGATTAGCTTTTCCTTGTGCTAATAGTTCAAATTCCAAATATCCATAAGATTACCTCTTTGTCAGACTTCAAGAATGTGTTCAACTGTGCGTCATTCTACAATGAGGTTAAAATAAAGTTAGTTGCTAAAATATAGTTTCTATTCTGCTGTTAACTAAAGTTGGTAGCTAAATAAATAAATAAAAAGTGTAGAGTTTGTTTTCATTACATGCAGTTTACCCTAGATATAATGTAACATCAAAACATACACAGTCTTTCCCTTTTTGGTATGTACATGAAGCAATAGCCCATTGATTCGGGTTACTTCCCTATCAATCCAAGCTAAAGTAGTATCTTCAACCCAAACATGTGAACCTACAACAATACAAACCGATGCCGGATGTAAATATTCAATCTTGTCAACATAAATAAACGAAATAAAATATAAATTCTAAAAAATGAATGTAGTAAGCTAGGGTCAAATGGGTCAAACAGGTCCAAAGTTACCCAAAGTGTGCTTTAATTATTGTCTCATGAATCATTTTTATGAAAATATATAGATTACTATTGAGAAAGCTGGAAATGATGACCCGATAAAGAATCCGAAAATGATACCAGATGTAATAGTTGCAATAAGCTTTGGAAACTCGTTCGATTTCCTGCAAGTTGCATCCTTCTAAAATCATTAAATAAGAAATAACTTTCACTAAGAAACCAAAAAAATAAAAAATAAAATACAATAATCAAGAACACATACACGAACCTTCTATTAGACCTTCCCTTTAGTTTACTTCTTAGGATAAAATGGGTATTAACTTTTATGTAAACATGACATTAACTAAATAAGTAATTTATCAATTCAGCTCCTTTTCTTCAATTTGTATTTAGTGAACTATATGAAATTATGATTTACAATTTGTTATGGACCATCTATGGCATTTATATTTTGCTTCATAGTTCATGTATTGATCAGATAGTTTAATTCGAAACGAACTACAGAGATTTTTTTTGTTTATGCATAGACACATGTGTATATGTAAGTGTAAAATGGATCTTAGACATGTAACTGGAATCACAACAGTTTTCATAAAAAATATAAAATATAAAAAAAACATGTTTGACTTAAATAAAGTGAAATTCAAATCTAACTATAGAACATAGGTAGTATGTAGGCATTAATCAATAGGAACCATAAATAAAATACCTCTTAATGTGTTGTCTTCTTAACTTCTTTGTCTCAATGTTTAAATGTAATCTTCTTAATGCCATACCTATTATATAAACACATATGTTAAGTAATTAAAAGAAATAAAGATAATCTTAACTGAAATCATAATCATCCACCTAACCAACTGAAAACCCTTTTTCTTATTTTTGAACTAAGCTAAAACAAGAAATTTTCAAGACCTTTATTAGTATGAATCCTATTACCCTAGAAATAGCAAGATTCAAGAAATATCATAGAACACACACAAATGGAAAATAGAAATTGCATACTTGTTTTTCAGTTTTGTAGAGAACAAGAAAAGCAACCCCAAAAGTTCAGCTTCTAATCTGCTCATAACTTCATGATCTTCCATATTTGACTTGCCATCACCATTTTCTGCTTCCATTTGAGACATGTTCTTCAAAGCCTAAAAACAATGCCAAAAAGACTAAATTTTTAGCCCTTAAAGATCAAATAAACCAACAAATTAACTAAAACAGGAGCAAAATGAAGTGGGTTATACCTCAAACCATCACAAAAAATGAGAAATATATGGCTTTAAAATAATGGGTCTTCTGGTAGATATAAGAGACGGGATTTCATTGAAAGTGAAGGAGGTTTTCGTAGAGGTTTTGTGGAGAAGAAATTTGATTGAAATGGAGAACAATGATTGCTCGGCAATGGGTGTGTCTTTTTGTAATGGTGTGTTCGTATGAAGGCAAGACTCTTCAGTTGCACAGGATTCAATTGCATTGAATCCCATTCAATTTCTTAAATTGAGGATAATCAAAGGCATTGGGAGTTATGATGATCAGAATATACAACACGGTTTTGCAAGAAAAGGGTAATACTAGAAACATTTTCATGATAAACTGGGTTTTAAGTGTTGGAAATAATGTGAATGTAGATTTAATTATAATTTAGTGAAATTATAATTATATTCTTCATGTGGTGAAATCAAGACAAATAAAAATGCTTTATGAGGCTTGAATAGAGTTTTATGGCTAATAAAGGAAATTTAAGTCTCTAATTATGTGAGACTTTTCACTAGCCATGGTTCATGTATACATATGAGGTTTTGTACCTCATTTTGAGAGATGAGATACATCAAATATTACACTAAAAACTCTTGCAACACACATAACTCTAGAGTAGCAACCAAGTATCGATTATTTTTCAGGCAAGTGGGATAGTCCGCAGTGCACCGCACCGCACTGTTGAACCGGTGTACCCTGGGAACAGACGACGAATCTGTTTAAGGGAATTGTGTCAAACACAAGCCCGGTTCCTTTTTCAAAATTCTATGATTTCATTTTCTTTTAGATTTGCTGCAGCAAGTACAGAGATTCTGATACATGTAAGCTTCATGTAACAAAGGCGTGCGATGATTACAATGTAAGTTTTTCTAACAAACTTAAACAGATTAGTGAACAAACTTTCGTGTTCTTCCTAAGGAATTTGAGTTCGTGAAAGTTTGTACATGTTTTCTTTTGGTACATCGAATTGGATTACATTCATGATGAGAATGCAATCTTTAATCCGAAAGTTTGTTTGACAAAACGAATTTTTGATTTATTTTTCGGATTCATGGGTTTTGAGTTATGTTTAGATAAACCAGACTATGAAACATTTCTAATATGTGTTTAAACATTTTTTTTTTTTGAATTTCTAATGATAGTATTAGAAAAGACATATTAGTTGAAAACCCATGTAAACTTGGTTGATCATGTTTTCTTTCTAGTAAGCGTATTAGAAAGATAATTTCAAAGTATTTGAAATGTATACATTTTCCAATAAGAGTATTGGAAATTAAAAGGTTTCGAAATATATGGTTTGAAACATGTATTTCTAATAAGCGTGTTAGAATCGACGACGTTGAAAGAATAACGTGTCATGAAACATTTCTAATAAGCGTATTAGAAATTATTATTTACAAAATCATAGGTTTAATTTGTAAACTTATATATTGATTTTTCTCTAACGGGCGTGTTAGAGTTTGATGATTTTGTAAAGACAAAATAAGGTGTTTATATTTTCTAACAAGTGTGTTAGAAAAGATTATTGTACAAAACACACAAACGTGTTGGAAATTTTTATTTTGGAAATTTATTTGAAAATAAAAAAGTAATAAACTTATTTTGTTTTATTGAAGGTTTTAGTAAGAATACTAATTAAAACTTCAAAGTTGAAACTTAAAAATAATAAGAATACCATTAAGTTGGGTCAAATATTCTTAAAGGTTTTAATGGGATGTTTCTAACTCATGGGTTTATGGAGAATTGGGTGTTTCAACCTTTTCCAACATTAAACCAGTTTGGTTAAATTTGACGGTTTCTAACGAGTGAGTTTGAAACGGGTATATTTTGGAAAGTCCAAAGTTAATACCATTTATGTAAATGGTTTAATTTTCTAACGAGGGTGTTAGAAACGGTTTATTTTATATAAACCAACAAGGTCTATAACGATTGTCATAATCGTGTATTTCTAACAAGTAGGTTAGAAACGGTTGAGAATATAAACCAATGACCTTTAAAATGATTTTGGTAATCGTTTATTTCTAACGGGTGTATTAGAAAAAGATTTATTTGATATAACCAAACTCTATATGATGAAACGTGTAATCGTTTGCAGTCTAACAAGTATGTTAAAAATGGTTAGTTTTGAAACTGTATATGTTTATATGGTACACGTATAGTTTCTAATGAGCGAATTAGAAGCGGTTAATCATGAAAACCATATACGTTAACAAGTGAGTAAGAAATGGTTTAAACAATAAAACTATATTAGAGTTTATGGTTTTGATTTTTAATCAAAACATAAATATGTATAGTTTATGGAAAAATACTTGTAAAAGCAGAAGTGTTTTGTCTGAATAAAACATGTCTTTTGCAAATTATATATGGTTTGATACTTGTATGAGAAGTATGATGACTTGAACCATATAATAGTCTAGAGAGACTATTTAGTGTAAAATAACTTATGTTGTTTTGGACATATTTACTTGTTCGACCACTTGTGAGTAGTTGAGTATAAACAACGTTGTTGTTTTGAACAGTGTATTGAGGGAGTACCTCGAAACATGCCACGAGACGATATAATTGCTATTATTTCGTCGAACGATAAAGTGTTAAAGAGAACAACACTTTGAGATTTGATGTTTATATATCCTTATATGAATCCGGTTAAAGATATATGTAATATGTTATATATATTTTGGATTATATTGAAATTATAATTTGTTAAATTATAATTATTAATTGGTAAAACTCTTGATGTGGTGAATTGAAGAAAAACTCTTTAGTAGAGTTAATTTATTTATGACACTTGATTATAGTTTTAAGACTAAATTAAGTGTATCATTGAAACTCTTGAGTAGAGTTCTTAATGCCATTTGATGAGGTTTTATTTCACATGGTGAAACTCTTGAGTAGAGTTCTTAATGCCATTTGATGAGGTTTTATTAGAGTCTTAATTAGAGTTTTAAGTCTCTAATTAAGTGACTAAGAAGAAAAAACTCTTCATCCATCCCCATTGAGATAATCATGATCAACGTGACAAGTGTATTGAAGTTAAATGCACGAAAACGAGATATGTCATCTAATGTTGAGAGCATTTACGTAAAAATGCAAAAATGTAGTTTTGATGACTATAACATATGATAGAAATATATGTTGTTATTCATAAGTTTTTGATAAATATTGCGAGATTTATTATAAAAAACTTAGAATAGTGATGGACGTGTAGAGTCTATACAAACCATCAATGTTGGTTGAACTATATAGAGGATTCCTGATATATTTTGGGAGAGTCACCCAATAAATAGTTTAAACGAAATATACACATATCACTTAGGCATATGTGAATGTCATGTCGTTGAGTGTCAATCTAATTGACTTGTTGATGATGAATATGTTCATCAAAGTGACTTATATTAAGACTTATGTTTAAGTCCTAAAGAGTCAATGGTGAAGCCTTGAAGATTAAAGGCAAACGAGTCTTGATCCTAATGGATGGAATTAATTATGATTTTGAAGCATTCTTTAAACCAAGGTTTTGGAATGGTAAACAAATCTCATTTTTGTGTCTAAATTAAGACGTGAATGTTAGGAAGAGATAGCAAGTTATCTCTTAAGGCTGTGAAGAATCAGAATGAGGCATCTTCTGTTCACATGCTAAATATTCGTAGTCTAAAGCATGCTAGACTAATACTTGTTAATTTTGATGCTCCACGGAGAATAAATTAACTTTGAACATTCAAACATATGTGACGACATAAGAATGAATTTTTTTAAAAGTAAATATATAATTCATTAAAAAGGATGACTCGAAAGGACCGAATAAATAGTTCATTGGTTATGATACTATTTAGCTGAATATGAGGAAAACTCATATAGCTCAGAAAACGGTTCGTGTGAGAAATATGGGTTGAGTAATATAATGGATGGCCTCAATAAATACAAAGATATAGATAGTTGATATCTTATCACGGGTGTCTAATGTTATCATGAGTGATATTACTCAAATTCAATCAAAGTGCTAGCAATGTGGGGGGAAGAGGCATTTAAGAAACAATCCGTAGGGATGTAAAAATGGTACTTGAGAAGTTTTCAAGCTACATATGAAAGGAAGAAACTTTCATCACCCCATTTGGCAGTTATCCAATAAACACATAAGTGTGGAGGTGACTTGCATTTGAAAATAGAAGGTTTGATATGAACGGATGTGATTTTGGAAAGTACAAATCACACGAACCCAGAACAGACTTGTTATAAGTCAGTCCTATTATGTGGACAGAATTCTTGAGAAGTTCAATGGAAATGACTCTAATGTGGCTAGAACTTTCATTGACACGAGTCAACGTCCAGCTAAGAATCGAGGTGAGCCTGGTAACCAATTAGAGTACTCAAGAATTATTGGCAGCCTGATGTTTCTGATGAGTTGTATCAGACCAGACTTAGCAAGAAAGCTAAGTAGATACACGAGCAACCTAAGTTCAATTCATTGGAATTACGTGACACAGGTGCTTTGGTAATTAGGATACATACGAAACTACGGGCTGCAATATAAAAGATATCCAACAGTTATTGAAGGTTACTATGATGCGAATTGGATATCTGACACGAATGATTCCAAGGCAACGAGTGGGTATTTGTTCACACTTGGAGGTGATGCGATAACATGGAAATCATCTAAGCAAATGGTTATTGCTAGATCCATGATGGAATCAAAGTTCATCGCTTTAGAGGATGAATAGGCAAAATGGCTACGTCAATTTGTTAAGGATATATACCTAGGTGGCTGAAGCCGGCATTGGCCTAATGCATACGCTGTGATAGTCAATCGGTAATTGGCAGAGCTCATATCACAATGTGTATCAGTAAGAACAAGTATATAAGACGTAGGCATAATACGGTACGATAACTAATCTCTACAGGAGTTATCACTATTGACTACGTGAAGTCAAAGGATAACATCGCGGATCTGCTAACAAAAGGCTTAAGCGGAGAGTTAGTTTAGAATTCGTCAATGGGAATGGGACTAAAGCCCATAAAAGGCTAGGTTTAGGCGAAGGAAACCTAACTCAGCTGACAGGAGATCCCAAGATCTGAGTTCAATAGGACAGCCTAATTGTATGAACTGGCGAAGGTCACTGTGGGGGAGAGTTGGTGGAAACCCCACGTATTAAAAATGGAGTTTACTATAAATTTAATAAGCTTCCTATTCCATTCCTAAAAGGTGACAAGGTTGAGGTTAAGCTTATGGCTTTTAATGATCTGACTGAGGTAACCAGTCCCAGTGAAACACCTATATGAGAGAGAAGTGGGGTCGTTTCGAAGGGTATTGTTGGGGCACAATACTTAATAGCTCTCGCACAACCAGGCACGTGTCCATGACCATAACGGACACAACAATGAGGACTTGAAGTTGTCAAGGAGAGTCTTGTGTGAAGCGTATTGTCGTCCACAAAAACGGTAGACGAGTTCAAAGACATCGCGTTCTACTCAGAGCCAGTGGGCTAAGTGCGTTTCATAAGCGAAGGTTCAAAGGGTCACACCTACCTATCGTATGCAAAACTCAACTGTTGAAATTTAATCGGAATGAGGTTGCTTCTCAGAAAGACTCCTATTCATATAGGGGTTTGTTCGAAATATGCGTGTTTTGATAAATCTCCATTCATGTGGGGGATTGTTGGAAATAATGTGAATGTAGATTTACTTATAATTTAGTGAAATTATAATTATATTCTTCATGTGGTGAAATCAAGACAAATAAAAATGCTTTATGAGGCTTGAATAGAGTTGTATGGCTAATAAATGAAATTTAAGTCTCTAATTATGTGAGACTTTTCACTAGCCATGGTTCATGTATACATATGAGGTTTTGTACCTCATTTTGAGAGATGAGATACATGAAATATTACACTAAAAACTCTTGCAATACACATAACTCTAGAGTAGCAACCAAGTATCGATTATTTTTCAGGCAAGTGGGATCGTCCGTAGTGCACCGCGCCGCACTGTTGAACCGGTGTACCCTGGGAACAGACGATGAATCTGTTTAAGGGAATTGTGTCAAACACAAGCCCGGTTCCTTTTTCAAAATTCTATGATTTCATTTTCTTTTAGATTTGTTGCAGCAAGTACAGAGATTCTGATACATGTAAGCTTCATGTAACAAAGACGTGCGACGATTACAATGTAAGTTTTTCTAACATTAAGCATGAAACTCTTGGGATGCCATCTTAAAAAAGATGTAAATTTACCTTATTATCCATCGAGTTTCTTTAATATAGTAATATAGATATATTTTCTTGATGATCATCTTCAGCAAGTTTCTTGCATTACACAATGCTTAATAATTTCTTTCAATTTTGCCACCTTAGCGCCACGTCAAAGGAGGGTTCTATAGTTTCCTTCCAATAACACCCAGGAAATAGAATAGAGCTCTCTCATATTAGCACTAATTTATTTATTTTTTAAAAAGAAAATATGAAAAAATGAAAAGAAAAAAACTAACTGGTGCAAAATGAAGTGGACCCACGTTAATGTCCGTTATCTTCTTTCTTGTGCTTGGCGAAAAAGGTGGATGGCGCCCAGAAAACAGGGAGGGGACGCTTTTGAACAAATAACGGTTTAGGTGAAGGGAGCACCTCCTCTACACCACTCGCCTAAAAGTTGAAAACAAATTTTACTATCACACTATTAGAAAATGGCCCATTTTACCACGAAGAATTTCGACATTGTGTCGGAAAAAGTTTCCCAGGAGCTTTTTATACTACCAATGCGTCTTGGTTAATTTCTTTCCTTAAATCAGGAAATAAAGTTCGACAAATACATGTGATAGTACACTAATTTAGGCATGCACTGCATTATATGCACATGTGTTGAGATACCTGAAACAAGTTCAACACTATACAAGATTGAACAATTGTAGGCCCAAAGGTTTGAGATAAATTTAAGTAACTTAATTGAACAAGTAGAATTGTATGTCTTTTCTATGGCCCACCCATTGTTAGTTTCTTTTACTTTTTTTTTTTTTTTTTTTTTTTTGAAAATCTACTTTCATTCCACCAAAACAAAGACAAACTATTTCAAGATGGAATAGTAAGCCGAAAACGAATACATTTACATTAAATCAAAGTTACACCATTTCTCCCACTCAACCGATACCTTTTTAGCCCTATATCGATACTATAAAAACCCCAAAGCTTTGACATCCGCCACTATATCCACGACTTTTGGGACTATGTTGTTGAAAACCAATTCGTTTCTCGCTTTCCATAGCCTCCAACACGTAATGATGATCACCCCTTGTAACGCTTTTTTTTAACTTCCTGCAAGTCGCCATGTTCATGAATGTGAACCAAATCGCTAGTAGAAAAAGCATAAATCTGTGGAATGCGGCACCACAAAGAGATACAATGCCAAACACCCGAAGCTATAGCACATTCAGAAAGGATGTGATCTGTTGACTCCACTCCTTCCCTGCACATTGAACATTCCACATCTTAAACTTGTATATTTCTTCGCATTAACGCCATCTTAGTGGGAATCCGATCAAGAACCGACCTCCACATAAAAATATTACATTTCGACGGCAACCACTTACACCATTTGAACTCGAAATTTGCTGCCATACCATACTGTGTTGATAACCACTTCTTTGCACCTGCTACAGTGAACGACACATTCTTCTTGTCATTCCATCCCCACGAATCCGATCTGCTCGATAACAAACACTGCTGCAAGGCTTCTTCCAGCTCGAACCTCCAAAATTTTCTCACAAATTGGGATCGAGTATATCCATTGTTAGTTTTTTTTACTAAGGTCCACTTGCTTCATAACAAGGTATACATAAGTTAAAGTGAAACTAATAGTTTGTACATCATAGCTAACCGTCAACTATCATTTCTCTATTCGTAATAGACAATAGTCATCGGCATTAATGTTAAGGTACATGTTTTGAAGCTGATGTTTACTAAAATATTATGTTTCAATACTTGAGAACAAATTTTGGTGTTGAAGTGAAGATTCAATACCGATGTATGAAGTTCAATGTTGATTATGTTTTAAATACTGAATTTCATGTTTTATGCCGATGTATAGTTTCAATCCTGATGAAGGGTTCACTACCAAGGTATATTATATTCGATGCCGATTGTCACACCCTCAAATTCCACTTGCAGGGTTTTACCGTGAGGTGCGTGACGCACCAGGATCCAAGTCAACGGTCATAACATACGACAACTATATGAGAGAATAACATTTAAAAAAACCATGCAGTTAACGGAAACATTTACAATCCAAACTCCAAGTGAAAACAGTTACAAAACAGTTCAAAGATAGTTATTTAAACGATGCATGAGATGAACAGATGTTGTGGACTCAAGTGTGTCCTAAACCCGTGCTGCTACCTTAATGACATGGGAAAACATGCTAAAGTGTGTCAACATAATAATGCTGGTGAGTTCACAGATTTTAAATATAAATGTGTGTTTGCAAGATCAAATATGTTTTACTATTTTATCGAATGTTAGCTAGACGTTAAGTATGTTACTAAGTGATTTGAAACTATTGCTGACTGTGTTGTTGCTCAGTGTGTGCCCTATTCGGATTACCGCCATCCCCCGGTAAGCCCTGTGTAGTTTAAGACAATATGCATCTTTCCAACCTTCAGTTGACCCGGGTGGGGTTTGCGAGGCCTAATAGATCTATCCATATATCCCCGCTTTATACCCATATTAGTGGTTTCCTTGGGACTTAGATGAGTCGCAAAGTAAACAAATGATAACAATAGTAATAAATGATCTTTAAGTAAAACCGAGTGTGTAACATGTTTCTCCTGCATAAGAAAGTATGTAAAAGTGGGGCCGTGAAACTCACCTTAGATTGCATCTTCTAGTATTTATAAACCGACCCTGTGATGATAGTTCCAAATACCGGAAACCTATCATAAGACGTCTATAAGTGTGATGATCGGCAATGTGTATGTCTAACGACCCGTTATCGTCCGATCAATGACTTAGTGTGTTTTCGTAAAACGTTAGACCATGTTTGACCACACTAGACTCGATATCTCGGTGGTGACCCGCTATACTAGTTTATCGTATACGTACAAGTTTTACGATAACGACATGAAGATACGTATCACACAAAATGAATAAATCAAAGAACCTAGCATAAAGATCATGTAATACACGTATGAGTCACAAAACATGCTACTGAGTTTCACAACACACCACTGAGTTTCAAAACACACGACTGAGTTTCAAAACACATGACTGAGTTTGGGTGGAGGCGACCGGCCCAGTCGCCTACCCTGATGGGCGACTGGGTTTGCTAGTCGCCTGCACTACAACTGATTATCATTTGGACGCGCGAAACCCTCTGGATTAGGTCAGAAACTTGTTGGAACACTACCAATCAATTTCTAGTCTAACCCTATCATTATGCCCCAATTAACATCTCGTTTTACGCACAAGTTGCAAGGTTTTTCCAAAATGGCTAATATTATGAACAAGTCACATCGATGCATGAAAAAGTTTCCCCAAATGGCAAATAGCCCGATTTAGTCACATTATCACGTTCACATCATCATGATACTTCAGGATAATCGTTCTAGCATGAATCCTAACATTTTGCAAGCATCATAACATCATATCAAGCACTAGATCTTACTAAAATCCTAAAACGGGTCAAAACTCATAAAACCACATACACAACCCAAATATCATTCAATCATGGTCCCTACACCTAGATAATCATCATATCAACAACATAGTGTCATTTTAACAATAACACACAAGAAACCCCATGTATTAGATCACCAACATCACTCAAAAGTTGTATTTTTATTAGAAACTCATAGGTAAAGTTTAGATCTAGTTTAGAAAGGTTTTTATTGTTGAAAACACACTAAGTTAAGATCTAGACACTTTGGGTTCATAATATTAACATAAAAATGATTGAAGAAGGACTTAGATGAACCCCACACCTTAGATCTTCACTTGTTTATGATTCTAAAGGTTGTTTTTGGCTTGGAAATGATGATTTCGGGGAAATACGGGTTTACAAAGGTTATGGGTTGAGAGAGAGCACTCGGGGTGGGTTAGTGTTGCACAAATGATGAAAAACAAGTCAAGTATGGTATTTATAGCTGCTGCTAGTCACCCCTGCCATCTGGGGCGACTGAGTTTCTCAGTCATCTTCCCCCAGAGGCGACTGAGTTAGCCAGTCGTCTCTACCCTAAGGCGACGGGGGTAGGCTTTCCAAAGCCAGCCCCCCCCCCCCCCATGAGGGAGACTGAGTTTCCCACAATAGCAAGTTGCCCCCTACAAGGGAGACTGGGTTTCCAAGGAGCCGTTTGCTATTTTAACACATAGATTCATGCATATACATATCGGCAAGTAATGTAATGATCGTATGTCCAGTTCAATCCCTTACCTACTTATATTATTATTTCACCAACAAGCGTGATACGAGACTCCTGCGCGTGTGTTCCCGGTGATTCCTTAAATCACCGAACCATGACTAGTGTGTGTAAACCGACTCCCGATGATGTTAGGAGTTAGGTGGCGCAGCGGAACCAACACACACGCACAAACGATTACACACGCAAACGAGAAAATAATAAACACACGACACAAGAATTTTACGTGGTTCGGTCCCAGTGGAGGACCTACGTCCACGGGCTGCAACTAAGTTATTTCATTAAGCTCAAGGCACACCATTACAATTACAATGACTAGGTTTATATAAAACAAGATTAGGGTTTCTAACTTTGGGAACAAGAAACCAAAACGGGCCTCCATCCCAAACCAGGCCCAAGGCCTTCACAACCCAACAGATGATTCCCCGAATCACCGAACCGACTCAACTAACCCCGTTAAGTTTGTTTAATAAATGTTTTGCTAAAGTATACTTATGTGTTTATTAGAAATACTAACCTGAGTTTGTCGGGTGTTACACCGATGAACACTTTGATGTTGAGAATATTCGTGTCAATGCCGTGTATTGAGCTACCCATGATCCACAAGAGGACAGGATACAACAGAATCTGTAATGTACTATTTATTTTTATACTCATTGTTTTCCATGTAACCAATTACGTTATTGTTTCATGGTATAGCATGTTCTTGGGGTCAATGGATTGTATTGATCCTAAAACCCTAGAATTCAAGGTGCAGATTGATTCTAGTTTTGTAACAATAATGTGTGTTGGTATAGAGATCCTATAAGTATCGTTAATGTCTCTCATTGTATTCCTGCTTGTAGTGGTGAAGTTTGAGCAGAAATTTTGGGGGGTTGGAAGTCACTGGTTACGGTGGGTCGAAACCGTATATACAAAAAAAATCTATACGGATACCAGGGGCGGAGATAGGGCTTTAGCAGGGGTCGCGAACGTTGCGGCTCAACTTCGCGCGCGTAGTGGAAAATTTGGTTTTTTTTACGAAATTTAGAAAACGTTGCTACTAAAATGAAAAAATTGAAAAACGTTACTACTGATTTTAAGGCCTAGATCCGCCACTGACGGATACCATATAATCGGAACTTCTGAGCGAAAATTTCAGGCGGTCGGACGCCCCTCCCCGCCCCTATAAAGCTACACCCGTGCCTGCATGAAATTGTAAATGGTTAATTCTTGAGTAATGTACTTTGGAGCTTGCCAGTGAGTTGTTCGCATGCCAATAGTGTATTAATCCTTTCATGTTGCGTCGAAATGCTTAATTACGGTATATATATACGAGTTAAAACAAAACCATGACATATTATATATTATTATATGTATTATTGAAGAGTGTGGTGAATAGTAATCATTTGAAAGCCAGAAATGGATATATACTTAACTTTTCTGATTTCATAAACAAAATGGCCTGGTGTTATGGTGGTGTATTGTTTGGTTGTTCACAAATGTTACCCAGGTTCGATCCTTGCTGTTTGGTTTTTTTTCCTCTTTTCTTTTTCTTTAGTGTTGTACACGTGTGTGCTTTAAGTTGTGTATGCGTGTCTTTTTCCCGTGTGTCATTTGTCTTATAGCCTTCGTCCCCACCACACACCTGTCATATATCTCCTCAACTCCTTAACCATTGCCTCTGAAGAGAGAGAAATAGTAGAGAGAGAGGAACATGGAAGGGTGATGAATGGTGACCGGAAGGCCACAATCTTCGAACCATTACCGCCCAACCCTCCTCTCTTCTCTCTCTTCTTCAACCACCACCCGATATGTACTGTGGGGTTGTTATGGATGTTGTTGTGTGGTTCTTATCGTGGTTTTTTGGACCGAGAGAAGGTTGCTCTGCCATTACCGACCGTCTTTTCTCGATGATACAACCTTTTTCATCTGTTTCTTACCACTTCAGGTTGGATTGGCTTCCGCTGTCGCCGTTGTCTTCTGGGTCTTTTTCGGTGTGCGTGGTGCGTAGGTGGTTGTTGCCTCCGACCAGTGTTTTTGCTTGGTTTTCTTTTGCCATTTTTTTATCAGTGGGTATTAATACACAAACTTGATGGTTTGTTTTTATATGGTGCATGTGTGTTGTGATTTTGGTATTTGGGGGTGGTTACCTCTTGACTAGGTAGAAATAGTTATTTGTTGTATTGCTTTGATTAGCCTATTTTGGGGTGTTGTGGTTGCCTTCGGCTGCTTGGCCGGTTCTTGGTTCATCAAACACGTGTGATTGTGGTTTTCAGACACTCTTTAACATGTTGTCGCTTTTAGGGTTTGGAGGCATTTTGTTCTTGAATGACAATGGGTTGTGGTTACTCGATGGCAATGACGATTCTGAAAGGTATCAATTTATGTCATTACTGTTGTTTTCGCCAATTTTATGAGTTTAATTATCCACTTTATTAGACTTAATTGAATGGTTTGGTAAGCATTTAACATTTAAGAATAATTGTTGATAAAATGTTCTAATTCTTAGGCTTCATGATGTCGATTGTGGTAGATTTGTGGTTCGTTGATGGTAGCATTTTGAACAATGGATGTGATGAGTTTTAGATTTGTACAGAAAATAGGTGATGATGGCGTGGCAAGGATGGTGGATGGCGGGTTTAGACCTGCAACCCACCTTGCAGCCAAGTGTTCTGAAAACTTTGAGCCTCAGAATGGTTAATTTCATTGACATGTACCATCTTTTTATTTGATTTGCAGAATTCTGTGTAGGGGAGATGGTATTCAACGTAACATGAATGTGTGCTCTACTGATTGTAATTATGAGGTGTATATTTACCCTATATACATAGAATGATAACCTTTTATTTTTACGTTAGATCAAGTCATGGTTATATTGAAAACATATTGTATTTTTTGTGCTTATTATGGTTCATCTAGATGCTTCAAGGCAGTATGTATATGAAAATATGCAGGACAGTCACATTATGTGTCAACAAGTATTGACACATGTATGTATTTTATAATTTGTTGTTGAACATTACACGAAATATGAAACCTATGGATTAATCAAAGACCTGAATTGATGTTCATCCAATAACTGACTGAAGTAATGATATTGGAATGAAAAAAATGATGTACATTTACTTTTATGTTTTGTTATTTTCCAGAATTAAAATTGTTGATCTCCTTGGTGTCTGAAAGCGAAGCATTCTCGAACGCAGAAACAAGTATCCCTCGGGTCAGTTATTAATCGTTTTGTGGCATAGATCTAATAAGGCAGGCATTGTAACTAAATTTGAGTGTTCGGGGGTATACATACCCATCTTCTTTCTACAATTATTGTAATTAAAGATATGTGTGATGCGATAATTAGTGGAAGATTTTTTTCATCTGTTTACACGCTATCATCATCCCAAAGAAAGAACGGCTAGATGAGTGATTAAGGTGTGGTCGGCGACATCTGAACTACCGGTTGAATAGTCAGTGGTGACCAAAGGGAGTGGCGATTCCAACAAGCTAGCGGCTGTGGTGGTAGTTTTGACCAAATTAGTTGCATGCGATTGAAATTTATCAATTGCGGTGACAATTAGAGTTGACAGGTTTGCACAATTTTGCTTTTTTATTTATATATGTACTCGGGGTATTTTAATCAGTTATTGCGGTTAATGCGATTTGACTTGATGTTAAATGATGTTGTTTTGCTTCTTGAAAATGTTAGATTTTATAAAGAAGAAGAGAAACAGATTGACCAGGTTTGTATCTTTTTTGCCAAATATAATGCAATGTTTGTATACAGAAACCCATTTATTTTGATGTTCTTCATAAACCTACATTTAGTTGTTATACATAGGCTGCAAGAGACAGTGTTTTGATGTTCTTATACTGCCCACAATTATGATAATTAAACAATAATATGCTTCAAACAAGCGTTAATCATTTAGCTAATCTAGAGTTTGCATTTGAAGCTCCACACACACACACATGAAAAACATATACTAACTTATAGCAAGATCTGTTAAACTTGACGTTTTTGCACGTATAAGGCATTTTTATGGGTAAAAATCCAAAGCACATGTAAGTGAACCAAAAAAAAAATAGCCTAACCTTGAATGTACTAAAGATGATTGCTAATATTTACTAAAAGATATGCATTTCACTACAGAAAACGAAGTATTTTTGCAGATGATGAAATTCAGCTTCTAAAAGGGTAAGAAACACGATGCCAGCAAGTGTTTATCCAACACAAACCAATAGGTAGGACGAAGCAACATTTGTTTGAAAAGGTTCAACATAGAAGTCAAATTCGCAAAGTATAGCACAAACCAACGTAGAAACCATATGTGTACAGTGTTGGTAGCTTTTTAACCAATAGGTAGGGCGACAAACATCTGTTTGAAGGGTTCAACATAGAAGTCAAATTCGCCAAGTATAACACAAGCAACATCGTGTTCAACATAAAAGTTAAATTCGCCGAGTATAACACAAGCAACATCGTTTTGAAGGCTTCAATGTAAAAATCAAATTTGCACAGTGTTAGTAGCTTTTTAAAAATGTTATGCCAAAACAACATTTGAAAGCATGTGATGCATACTGTCTAGAAACTTCAAAGGTAATTAAAGTGATCTATGTTTGTCTTTTCATTACTACTACTATCAAGTCCCCAAATACATTGTCAAAGTGCATAGTCATTGCGCAGTACAAAGGTAAACGCTAAACAGGTGACACGCTTTAGCGCGCCGCAACGGGCGCGGAGAGAAAAACTAGTTGAAAACAAAAAACAAGAAGGTAGGAGGTAAATTTGAAGAAATAATGGTCATAAAGTTATAAGTTAAGGTTTTGACCTTTTAGTGTAGCCTAGTTATTCACCAAAAGAACATGGCTCCTGTTCTTTATTCGTTTTTTACCGGCTAAAACACTTCAATCAGTCTTTACACCCTTGCCCGATATTTTAACCCATGACCTTCTTTCTAAAATACTAGTGTCTCTACCACTTAAGCTAACCCCTCATGGCCCATGTTCGTTATTCAATACGTGATTTCTTAAAAGGACATATAAAGTCCACATGTTCTCCTACAACCAGGTACTATGTTTTTTTTACTATGCAAATAGAGCCCGTTTGTTTTCGTGAAACCAAGTTCTACTTCTTTAATTTCTAACATACTTTACTCAATGTTAAATGTAGAATGTTTGCAATATGTCTATGTGTTGTGGTCTTTAATCTTTACCATTGTCATTTGTCAAAGTAGCTGATTCAGATTTTACCAAGTGGTAAAATGTCCTTCATGATCACCATTAAAAAAACTAGCATGTAAAGTAAACTAAACTAAACCAAACCAATCAAATTAATTAATAAGTTTGGTGGACTGGTGGCCTATAAAATTCTCTCCCAAAAACTGAACTCACTAACCTATTTAATTATGCCCAAGAGTCAAGGAGAGGTGGTATTATGATGGGTTGAATCAAATGGGCTTTGGCCCATCCACGGCAGGCCTATTAACTAAGGAAATATTGTAATGTTACACACAAACATTATCATGACAATTTTACATTATGTTACTTTTTCATACATCATTTCTGTGAGAAAGTTGTCACTGTTCATACATTTTTAATTGGGTCCCATTTTTAATAAAAACACTAAAAGTGTAGTCCTTAATTTTTCCTTGAAAGTATTTTTAGGATTGTTATTATCAAAAGCCACTTAGGTACAAATATTTTACCTTTTTTTTTTAAATTTGTCTTTGCCAGATGCCAATTGTAGTTTCATCTGCTCTTGAGCAGTTGAGTGTGGTTGGTTTTTTTTTTCTTTTAATGTTGCTTAAATAAAATATATTTTTATACAACTTATCTACAAATATTATTACCTCAAATAAGCTTTTAGTAAGTAAACATATACAAAGCTTGTGTAAGTAAAGAATGACAACAACATCTAGAATATATAAGCATCTTATTATTAGTCTTTCCATAGATTTACATATACAAAATACATTAAAAAAACATCATTAAACCTTGCAAACAAATAAAGACCCCTACTTAACTTGACATTCTTGATCACATATATAACCTTATTCAGTTTTAAGACCACAAACATAGAAAACTTAATTTATACAAACTTCAATTTTCACCATAGAAAAAACATGTGAAACTAAAGCCAAACTTGTGTCAAAGACAGTACCTCCTCCTCTTGTTAGAAAGCATTGTTCTTGGAGAATAATCAAGTGATATTGACCCTTTTTCTATTACAGAAGTAAGTGCTTTCCGAACGGAACTAAGTAGATCTTCATCTGCAGTGAAATCGAAAATAATCTTCATGTGGTCTCCAAGAGTTGACAACTCTGCACTTTCAATGTTGACTTTGAGTTCAACAAGAGCTCGCCTTATATCGGTTAGGAGCTCTGGCCGGTGCTTGCAACAGACTGATGCGTGAAAAGTCAAACCTCCGTTGACTGTAGCGTTGTCAACCTTTTCAATTTTGACTTCATCGACATCTTCTGGCATGAGTAAACCAAAACTGGCTTGTGTTGCATTTATTCGAAGGTGTTTTACTTGACGGATAACTTCAGCGAGTAACGTGGCTTTGTCCATCTGTTTATTTATCAGAAAAATCTTAGTATCCATTCTAAAAGAATGCATAATTTGACTTTAAAGTCAAACAAGTTATTTTTTTAACTTCACAATTGAATGTTATAAAGGTCAACATATTTGAGCCTGTAAAGTTAGACATACTCTATGATTATCAGGTTATACTTCAACTATGATATTGAAAGTAACAAACTCATCGGATTTAAGCTCAAAATGCGGGTTGACCTCAAAAGTCAACTTATACCTCATTTAGAAAAGTCAACTTTTTAAATTGTATTACAAAAATAAAATTATAATGTTAACTAATTTTATCAAAGCTGACTATATTTATTATTACAAAACTCGTGTATATACATGTTTATATCATTGTCATTCAAATATAATAACCTAAAAAAGCCACCCTTCCATAACAAGTGTCAAGTAGTTAACCCCTGGTAGTTAGCAATCTTAATTTTATAACTAGAAATATATTAAAAAAAGGAGTTGTTACAATACTCACAAGACAAAAATGGTAAAAATAACCATATGTTAATAAAAGGACATTAACATATGTCAATAATTCCCGCCGCCATTAAATGTTTAATATGACATGACGACGACACATTTGTAAGCAAATGAGCAAGTCAAAACAATGACAAGAACATTGAAAACGATAGGTAAGTAGTTCCAATTAACAAACTCTAGTAGGTGGGGCTTGAGTGGACCCCAAAGAAGGCGGGCTCCTAAGAAAAAAAAAAGTAGTTCCAATTAACAAATAGACTTTTCATCTAACTTTAAGTTCCTGGTTGTTAGTTGTTAAGCTAGATCCAATTATTTAAGAATCTTATCTTCACAAAAATGTCAACCTTGATCTCCAATGGCTGTTAAAGAGTCCAAGCCAAAACTAAAAAAAAATACAGTTGACTTTCATCTTTGGGAAGGTTATAACTTGTTTAGTGCGCAACCGAAAATTTCAATAAAACCTTCAATCATGTATTGTGCCCATATGTTGTTTGGTCAAATCAAAGAATTTAAACGAACTTCTATTATTGATATTCTAAAAATGGCTAAACTTCATGTACTCAAAGACACAAATGCCAAGAAGTAGCACATTGTGACCAAATCAAACATATGATATCACTTAACTTTCTCCACCTCTTTGCAATGTATCCAAATTTATAACAATAGGATTCAACTAATAGAGTTAAACACACAATATGACCAAATAACTAACTAAGCTACTCCTGTTATTCATCTATAAATGCACCTTGCAGGAGTTGAACCCTCCACCTCTTGGACGGAGGGGAGGCACCTTACCAGCACGACGTCCCTTGGGGAGACCAAAATAAATACAAACATAAAAACTATAGAAAAAACATTTAACTGCACAAAGATTCACATGGTGTTAATTAAGTCACCACCTATGATCAAAATAACTGACAAACCTTATCGTTGCAGGGTACAAGACCGCGAAGGGTGTCAAGATGAGCATTAATCCTTTCTCTTCTCCTTCTTTCAGCCTCACTATGACTCTTCAAAGCAGCCAAAGCTTTCTCATCAGAGATGAATCCACTTCTCTTTCCACACACTTTACTTTGAGCCTTAACAAGCTCTCCTTTTTCATCATCCAACACCAAAGACTGAGAAGGTTTCATCAACAAGTTATCATCTTTTCCACAATCCCTACTAAACTCACCTAACTCCATTAAGAATCCATCATCCCAAATGGATTCCAAGTTTGGAAACTCTTGATTCCAGTCATAAAAATCCATACTTGCAAATACCCTTTATAACTATATATATATTTTCTTGTACTATGTGTGTATGTGTGTGATTGTGAGCAATACAGAAAACTTAAGTGACAAAAGATGGTGAATGGTAATCAATGTTCTAACATATCTAAGGGTCGAGACCGGGCGGACGAATGGTGGGTGCAAACCAAAAAGAAACCATAATACTAATAAGTTTAACAATCAAGAGAGAAGCAGCTGCTGAGGACTTTGATTCTGATTCTAGTTTTAAACTTGTGTTCATATTTTCTCCCATTAGATGGTAAAAGACAAGATATGGTTTGATTATAAAGAGGATCTTAATGAGAAAACATCCACATTTTCTTCTTGAATATGAGCATATCGATGAGTTGAGTTGAGGAAACCAATGATGATGAATATAGAAAGAAGCAAAGGTGGATTCAAGAATCTAATTAGCTTGGAAGATGTGTTTGTGTTTGTGTGTGTGTGTTGGAGAAAGAGACAAAGGTGACAGAAGGGATTGAAATGATTTCTTCAGGAAAGTTGGAGCACACAAATTTTTTTTGCTTCTTTGGGTTTATATGATGTTGCTTATAAAAGATGCCCCCAGACAAAAGCCGCCCAAGTTGGTTACTAATATAACAGACATTTCAACCTGGTAGAGGTGTAAGCTGAGAGCAAGTCATAATAAAGTTTAAAAACATTTTTTTATGTTTTTATTTGTTGCATCTTAAGATGATGGTTTATAGACATTTGGACAGCTCGTGTATTTATATAACCAAAAATGTCTACTTGTCTAGCTATGCCTATAGGAATTTATGTCTACTACGAAACTAGGTACCAACTTTGAATTTTGTTTATAGGTAGTTTAAACGTAAGGTGTTAAAATGGGTTGAACGTTTGATGAGGCATTCCCTCTTCTCACTGAATGGTTTATTTTTGCCCTATCTACTTGGTTTTAGAATTTTAGTACTAGAAAATTGGCTATTTGTTACAAAAGTTTTCTTATAGAAAAAAATTCGTCACAATTTTTGACAAAGTTGCTACGCATTTGTGACGATAAAAAACATCTAATTTTTTTTAACAAATTTGCTACACAATAGGGACAAATACTTAGGAAATTGCATAAAAATAGCATAGGAAATGCGTCGCAAATTTCCTCACCATATCTTCGTAGAAAATACGTTGAAAATTGCATAGCAAATGTGTCGTAAATGGTTTCCTACGCATTTACAACGAAATCTTGATGTTGGAAAAAACCTCGTCAGAAACCATTTACTACACATTTCCTACGAATATATGGTGTAGGAAATTTGTGACGCATTTCCTATGCAATTTCCAAAGTATTTGTTCGTATTGTGTAAAAAAATTAGAGTTTTTTTTGCCGTCACAAATGCGTAGCAACTTTGTAAAATTTTGTGACGCATTTTTTCCATAGGAAAATTTTTGTAGCAAATAATCAATTTTCTAGTAGTGTTTAAAGGATTGGATCTCTGTCTTAATTGTGTTGAGATTAATTTCAGGTATTCACATTTAATTGGTGGTCACACAAGCCGTTAGACACTGGCCGTATGATGTTTTGCAATGTGGTATCGGGTTGGTTGTCCCGCCTTTTTCTCACTGAGTCGTTCTTTTTTTTTTTTTTTTGCAAATTCTACTTTGTAGGTTGTAGAATTTGAAGGGATTGGATATCTCTCTTAATTGAGATCAATTTTTTAATGAAATATTTTATTGTTGCTCACAAAAATTCAGTTGAATAATATAAGGAGAAATACAACGATTTTGTTGAAATGTTGAAACCCTTTATGAAAAAAAATATAATTGTTGGTGGGTATAATACTTGCTAGTTATTCAAGTACATCGGTGAATAAAAAATCCTCAAAAATAACTGAGTTACCGTTGATCGCCAACTTGCCATTGATGCACAAATTGTTGTTGAGGTCCGGTATATACCGTAGATGATAAAGCTACTACTAATGACTAAGTTGCAATTGATCTCAGCTATCATTGATGATGAGTAGCGACTTAATATTGTCAAACAGTCCCAATTGACTACCATTTCCATACAACTATTCATTAGTCAATCTGCAAATTTGAAGCAACTTTTAACAATCAACTAGATTATACCCTGGGAGCGTCTCAGGGTTGAAAAAATCTAATATGACACATCAATTTTATATATGAAATAGATTAATACGCTTTACAGTTACATGCAAGAAAGCCTCAGGTAGCACCTAACCTAAAACAATTAACGATGTACCTCCAATGTTAACGCCTAACATTAAACAATGTATGATTCTAATGTTAACATCTAACCTAAAATGGTGTATAACTCTAATATTAATACCTAACCTAAAACAATGTACAACTTCAATGCTAACACATAACCTAAAACAATGTACAACTCCTATCCTAAAGACTAAACAAATGTACAACTTTAACATACTAATATTGATACCTAACCTAAAACAATGTATAACTATATTAACCGATTCTGCTCTAGTTGAAAATAGAATTCATATTTACATGGTTTGAACATAATTAGTGACTTGTCTATACATGATTAATGAATTACCTGAACACGTGTTTTTTTCCTGTATGAACAAAACCCCACAAAAAATAGTCGCTTTTTTTTCTCTCCGTTTTTTAGATAACACTATGGTAGTTGGTGTAATATTTTTCTTTAAAAAATCTCGTATGTAAAAGATATTAATGTTTAAAAATTATAGGAGGAAACATAAGAGAGAAAAATCCAATTTTGTTGTTAAACTTTTTTTCCCTAAAATTACTTAATGTCACCTGGCATCCTACATGGCACTCTCAAGGGGGAGAATGACTATATGAGTCTCATGTAGGATTTAGCCTTTGGAATATATATTAACAAAACCCCACAAAAAATAGTCGTTTTTTTTCTCCATTTTTTATATAACACTATGGTACTCGTTGGAAATATAATAAAACGCTCGTTAATTTGATATAATTTTTTTCTTTAAAAAATATCATAGATAAAATATATTAACGTTTAAGAATTATCGGAGGAAACATGAGAGAGAGAAAATCCATTTTTTTTCAACTTTTTTTTTTCTAAAATTATTTAATGTCACATGGCATCCTACATGGCACTCTCAAGTGGGAGAATGTCTACATGAGTGTCATGTAGGATTTTTCCCTTTAGAATATATATAGATGTGTGGTGTTTTATGTTTAAGGCATATTTTAATTTATTTTTTACACAACTTTTGATGTTTTATTGTATTCATGTAAAGGGTGTTAATCTTACATGGTGTTTTACCAATCACAATTTTTAAGGTGTACAAAATAAAACTAACTTATATGACCACCAAGAAGATAAGGTTAAACCCATATTTTTTCGGTTTCCCTCATTTTATTTTTAAGCTTGATGATTACACGTTTTGATGATTGTAGGTTTTGTTGTGAAATAGAGAGGGGGAAAGAGAAAATCGTGTAAGGGAGAGTAAAAAAGGAATGAATATGAAAAAAGGAGAAAATGGATGAGAGAGTTTTAAAAAATAGTGATTTTACTCTTATACCCTTGAAGCATCTAATTATAACACTAATTACAGATTTAGCATCCATATAATCTCATCCCTAGATTAATATAATCTAATGGACATAATTAATTCTTACACTTCTCATAAAACACATCCTTTGTACATGAACCTCACCCTATATATAGGGGAAGGATAATTAAAAACCCCCTTGAGTTGAGAAAACATAGAAAACCCATGTAAAAATCATCTAAAAAAACTATTTTTTTTTTAAATTATACAAGGTAACATACATGTTATTAAGCGTTTTGGGCCAAAAAATATTAAAAAAGCACCGATGGGATATTTTTTTTTTTAAAAAATAAACAATGCAAACTTTGTAACATCGCTGTTAACTTATGTTTTCTTCTTTTTAACATATGTTAACAGCGCTGTTACAAAATTTGCGTTGTTTATTTTTTTAAATATCCCATCGGCGCTTTTTTTTTTTAATTTTTTTGGCCTAAAACGCTTAAATACATGTATGTTACCTTGTGTATTTTTTTCAAAAAAAATTTAGATGGTTTTTACACAGGTTTTCTAAGTTTTCTTAACTCAAGAGGGTTTTCAATTTATACTTTCCCTATATATATATATTGTGGGAACCGCAATACCCAAAAGTTAAGAACTTTTTTTAGAAGCGACTTTTAATTACACTTAAATTTACCTCATCTTTGTTACACTTTAATTCCACTATATTTATCACAATTCTGGATAATTAGTTAACAGTTACACACGATATCCCTCTTATAAATAACTAACTACCCTTATGATTTTTGAACGGTCGTAACTTTTTCATACGTTAATATTTCATTACCAAATTATACTGAAAAAACGAGCATCTTAATCTCTTTAATTTGAGTATTTCTATAGTTTTCTTTATTGAAAAAAATCATATGCTACGCGATTAACAGTGTTAGGGGTGAGCAATAAAATAATCATTAACTGAAACCACACGGAGAAGCCGAACCAAAATCAATTAAAAACTAAATTAACTGAAAACCGATTAACTGAAAATTTAATTTGCCAAAACTTATTATTAATTTTATATACTCTTGTTTAACCAAAGTTAATTGAAGCGGACAGTTCATATTCTCATATATTTCTAGCTTTTATACCTCTAATTCAGGAATTTCCATATTTTATAACTTCATTTCATGTAAATATATTTCCATGTTATATATTTATACATCCATTTCAGGTATTTATGCCTCATTTTTATGTATTTCTAAGCAAAAGTTTTAGCCCAATTTAGTTTTGGCTATTAAATGAATTGAACTGAAAGCCGTCAATCTAACCAAATAAACTTAATTGATTAACCTATAACGAAGCCGACCATACCATACCATACCATACACACCCTGATAGTGTCTGTGTTTCCCGTCTTATCACGCAGACACCCTTCTAGTGTGTGTGTGTGTATGTGTGTGTGTAATATGCATGTATACAAGGGATGGATAAATGAAGACCCAGTTTAGTTAAGGAATCCCGTGGAAACTCATGTTAAGAAAAATATTCTTTTTAAAAAATTACATGATGTAACATACATGTTTTTAAGCGTTTTGAGTGGAAAAAAAACAACAAAACATTGATTGAGTTTCTTTAAAAAAACATAGTTGCGTTGTTACATGTGTTAATTTGTCTGTTACATATTACATGTTAGAGCAATGTTACATATATTTTAACAAAAACGTAATCGGCGCGTTTTTTTCTCAAAATTCTTACAAGCATGTATGTTACATCGTATATATTTTTCGAAATATAAAAGATTTTTTTAACATGCATTTTCACAGGTATATTTAACTAAAGAGGATTTTCATTTTATAATGAGAGAATCGCATGGTTGGTCCCTATGGTTTTCCAATATTGCAATCATGATCCTAGTGGTTCAATACTTACACCGTTGGTCTTGAGGGTTGTAAACTTATTACTAACATGGTCCAAATGTATTAATTTTGTTACTGTGTTGGTCCCTTCCCCCAACAGTCGTTAAAATTCTCTGTTAAATGAATTTAAAATACCTATTATACCCTATGTAAAAAACAAAAACAAACAAATATATATAATTAATTATCAAATTATAACACCCACCCACCCTACCCCACCCTTCCACCATCTTCTTCATTTAAAGGTTTAACCTAACCCCCACCTCACTCCTATTTCTCATTGTAGAGCCCATACCCCCACCATCGCCTTAGGTTTAAGTCAGTCAAAAAAACGAAGCTTCTTTGCCTTAAGTAGCATTAACGGATTGCAAACAAAGCTTCCACAGCACACGATCGTCTCCAACACCACCATCCGTTTTACTTTTTCCAGCTTACCATTATCATTCTCTAACATGCTTTGTTCTTACTCTCTTTTTTTGGGTTTTGTTATAAAGCTTCTAATCTTAGGTGTTTATGATTTCTTGATATGAAATTGTGCGTGCAGTTTTAGGTTTGATTTCGATTAGAAATCTTTATAGGTTTTTTAGAACGGAGACGGGTTAGGTGATGTTGGCGACAGGTGCAGGTGTTGATTGCGGGTTGCGTTCTAGGGTTCCGATGAGTGGGTTTTGTTCTAGGGTTGTGTTCTGAAATTCTGATGAGTGGGTTTTGTCTCGGGGTTCCGGTGATTGGGGATGTGTTGGTGGTAGTTTTGGCAAAAGTGTGGTGATTGTGGTGGTTTTGGAAGAATGGTGGTGGTGGTTTATATACTTATTTTTTTATTATTTTTTTTAATTATTTATTTGTATAATTGAGGGCAAAAATGTAATTTATGTGTTTTAACGGAGAAAAATGACGACAGTTTAAGGGTAAGGACTACACGAGTGCAATTTTGCTAAACTCAATGACCAATGGTGTAATTATTGAACCACTAGGATCAATATTGCAATATTGGAAAATCACAGTGACCAACCATGCGATTCTCTCTTTTATAATTGCCTTATGTATAAACTAGCTTTTATCCCGGGAGTGTCCCGGGGTTGAAATATCTAATATAACATAATAAAATATCTAATATGACAACATAATTAATGATTTGCAATACATGATTAATGAATATTATTATTATTATTATTATTATTATTATTATTATTATTATTTGTTTTAAACAAATTTCTGCCATAAGTTATCATATTCAAATATAAAAAATAGGAATCTCTACCTATTAAGTTATGTTTATCGTTTATGATTTATTAGTAGAGTAAAATATATTTGAAAACAAAACCCCACAAAAATAGTTGTTTTTTTTTCGTTTTTTATATAGCACTATGGTACTCGTTGGAAAGATAATAAAACGCTCGTTAATTTGGTGTAATTTTTTTCTTTAAAAAAATCTCGTATATAAAAGATATTAATGTTTAAAAGTTATGGGAGGAAACATTAGAGAGAAAATTTAATTTTGTTTTTAAATTTTTATCTTTTCCTAAAATAATTATAATATATAGAGATTTATTAAAAAAACTCAAAAATTAAAAAAATCTTACATGATGCCACGTGGCACATTCAAAGAGGGGTTGAGGGCTCCATTGAATGCCACATCATCAAAGTTTAATTCTTTTATTATAAGTTATAGATTATAGATTATAGATTATAGATGTGTTACGTATATAAGTTGTTACATAGCAAGAAAAGAGGTAATTCGGCTATACTTCTTCACAACGAAAATTATAAAAGGGCAACAACCATGGTTAACCCGAACCTTACTCGGGTAGATATTTATGTGTGTGTATGTTTGTTGTAAAACTAATTCATTAGGCTCAAACTAAACTCATGAATTTTGTATTGGATTCAGTTTCTGTTCTGATAAAGTGGGTTGCTTAACATTATTGTTATAGTGTTTTGGAATAGATATTATACCAGGATAATAAAATATAACACAACTTTTATGAATTTCTACAATTTAAAAAAGAAAATTATTGATTGAAACAGAAAAATCCATCTATAAATCATATATGTTGTTAAAAAAAATTCTATAAATCATGTGTAATGGTCATGCGATGTTTGTATCCCAAAAATCAATGCACACCAAATGTAGTTATACCTTTTTAAAAGCTTATTATTATATATGTTAAATACATATATTTGAATTTCAGTACAAACATTATCAATCAAATACAAATGTATGGTTTTTAATAGAAACTAACTAAATATGTGCTAAATATTAAAACTTACCAATATCTATATGTCATTAATGCTTGGGTTTTAAATGGTCATGGTATTCAAATTACATCAGAAAAACTAAGTGACAAATGCATCTTCATATTTGGTATTTCCGGCCTTCCAACTTAAAAAGGTTTTTAAATAAGGTCAATAACAACAGGCTTCATCCGTAAGGTTACCAATAAACTAAACTAAGACAAAATTACAAAGATTGTCCTTTATTTATTATCCAAATTACGTCCTATGTCCCTTGTCTTTCATTTGCATTGGTTATGTCCTTTATTTTCTCAATTTGCTACACTCTCTATCCTTTAGCCTAACTAAGTTAAAAAAGTTGGTTAACTTTATTTTCTAACTTTACACTTTTAACCCTGTATTTTTGAATCTCTCTGTTTACTTCTTCTAAGTCAAATCTCTTGTATTTTTCTTCTTCTAACTTTAGGCAATGGTAATGCATTAGCTCTAGCTTAAAAGATGTGCCAAATTTGTAGATATATTTTTTTGACAAATAAAAAAGTTAAAATTTCAATTTTAATTTCCTTAGCTGCCCAACGGTTATAACAAACTAGTAGGGATGCCCGCGCGTTGCCGCGGGTAATGTTGGAGAGACGACTTGAGATGAAACAAAGAGAAATAAAGCTACAAACGAGAATAGGTTTAACAACCCAAAATCAAATACGCGGCATGCAAATAAATACATCTCTTTTCCCAAAAAAATGTTATTGTAAAGTCATTTTAACTATTACTACTCTTTAAAAATAGTCGTAATTCGTCAAACAGTGGAATAACTAAAACTTGAAACAACATAAATACATTTTCTTCAAGATTGTGATAATACAATTGAAACTACCAGTGTGTCTAATCTTTAATATTTAACCATGACAATGGTGTACAAATCTACTATTCTCTCAAAACATATCTAGGATGTAGCAGGTAGAAAGTGCAAAGCAATCCAAGGCACTAATCTATAACTACCAACTGGAATGTATGTAATCCATAATTAACAACTTCAATGCAGGTACATGATTTTTAGCAAAAATATAGCAAAAGCTATGAATCAAAACAACAAAATTTAAATAACAATTAAAAAAATGTTTGAACTAATGCCTAGGCATGAGATACCAGAATGAGCCTATTCAATACAATATAGTATTTAACGAACATTCAAATGCGCCTATTCAAATACTCCACAGGATTAGACAATGCCTTGTTTCAAAGTACAGTTATTATAAGCATAACTAAAAGTGATCATAGATTAAGGATAGTGGGGTCAAATGTTGAAGGTATGTGGTATTAGGACCTGACCAATCTTATAGGCATTAACAAGAACCATAACAATAATCACTAATATAATCATGATATCACTACTTCAAAATTTCATACCCTCATGTTTCTGTCCAAATTAAATAAATCAGAAAACAGAGTGTGCAAGAACAAAACCAAAACAACATAAACGAAAGATTGAAACTTGAACAAAACAGACACAAAGTATCGTGTAATCAATAGAATAAGATATGAAATTAGTAAGAATTCGATTACATATTACTGTTGACCGATAGTACAATTACCAGCCTCGTTAAAATGCTAATTCAAAACTACAGGGGCTAAAAGTGTAAAGTTAGAAAATAAAGTTAACCAACTTTTTTAACTTAGTTAGGATAAAGGACAGATGGTGTAGCAAATTGAGAAAATAAAGGACATAACCAATGCAAATGAAAGACAAGGGACATAGGATGAAATTTGGGTAATAAATAAAGGACAATCTGTGTAATTTTGTCCTAAACTAAAGTATAGTCTACGAGATACTTTTGAGTGGACAAGATTGATCCTCATCATTCGGTATAACATTAGGTTTCTAAAATAGATCAGATTAATGGGTTCCCAGGTGGAATCCGACATAAATCTGAAAACTTTTGCACGACCTTGAAAATTGTGTTATACACGTGACCTAAATATAACATATGGAAATAACCCCTCTAGATCCTCTTTGTGCATATACACTCTCTGACTCTAAACCAATATTTGACCAAAATTTACAAGTGAAACCAGTATCCAAATTTGCCATCTGTGAGTGTGTGTGACTCTTGTAAACATAGAAAGCTAACCTTCTGATCAGTTACTAGCATCTTTACCAATATAACTTTCTCCATACCCCTTGTCCCTCTAATATTTATTGACAAGTAATTCATGAGATTTTATCCGACTCCAATTCGCCCTAAAACGCCAATGCAACATGTTCCTGGAATCTTTGCACTCAAATCCCTGCCAATTTCCCAACCCCGAGAGTCTCCATTCTTTCTAGATCCCCTGATTTATTGAGTTCATCCCCCCTGATTTGGTGCAATTTCTGCCCCAGTCTCACTATCTTTACGCGTATCTAGAACCTCCTCCACTTTGATTGCATCGCTCCTTTTCTGTGTTTTGCTCAAGTTTTATCCTATATGTTCAAAGTGTGGGACATCTTCCCATTTTTTTCCTCTTCTTTGTCTTCTGGTTGTTCAAATCGCACTATATTATGTTATCTAAGTTAAACAAGTAATTTAGGTCCATACTTAGGTCAAGAGCATTTGGAGTTTTCCTGGCCCTGTATCATTAATGTTACCCATTCTATATTCTCCACTACCAATTATCTTTAGCCCATGTTTCTTAGGCCCATTAGGTTTTGAACCCTTGAAGACAAAAGCAATAGGTCCCACACGTTCATTTATCTTCCGATCTTGGAAAAGAGACACATATTCATTATTTTATTAGGACCCTGCAACTTCCTCCCTTCCCATGCACATACCAAACAACCTCTCCCAGTCCCCACAAATTACTAACAGATTCGACCGTTCGTCTTCCTTAAGTTTTTTCTTTGTTTGACTGTTCAACCACCGGTTGGCCCTCCACTATCTCTAGAGTCGAAGTTTTTTTCCGGTATCATCATCTGTTGATTAATCCAAACAATATAGGTTTTCCACATTCTCCTCAATCTAAACTTTTATTTTCCTCCATATCTATATGGTGTTCCTTATTCTCATCTTTTCTATCACGCGTTGTTTCTTTTACATCTTTGTTAAGCTCCATGTCCGTCTGCCTACTTACAGGTCTTTCATCAATGACTAAGGTACGACTATAGGCAAAATTAGGAATCAAATTGCCCATATCTTCCGTGACCCAAGCGACATATTAAGAATTCTAATGCTTAATTTTGATCTCATTGATAAACCTTTTTCCTATTTTAATTATAACTCCAACATATGAACATCCAAGATTACAATTGAAAAGATTAACCTTTGCTTCGAGCACTAGATTTCCCAAGCTTCTCTCAATGGTGTCAAATACCTCTTTATCCTATAAGTATATAGGAACTCCTTGTATTTTAACCCAAGTGATTATTTCAAAATCCACCGTTTCTTTATTCCATTCAATCATAAAAACAAACCAGGGTCCCCAAATCCTTTTTATAATTTATCAACAAGTCTTCTACTTTTAATTGTGATCCGCACGTAATGAGCACTTTCAGTCCACCAATATACCTTACCTCCATCCCTTGTTGATAAAAGGCATCTAGTATCTCTTCAATGTTGCGCAAAAAACCCACCTTTAAAAGTTCGGCCACCACATATCTTCTTTTCCAGTCTCTTCAAGCTACCATCTCATCGGCTGGTAACTTCACAAACATATCATCTTCTGTACTTTCCTACCAGTTAGTGCATCCTAAAACGAGTAAGTCTCCCTGATATTATTTGGTATATTAATTCCTCTCCTTGCATTTATTGTATAACTTCTACTAGGTTCTTCTCTTCATTATTGGAACTCAAAACTCTTGGTCTTGTCAACATTTGCCTTAATTCATCTTCCTCTGATCCACATATTATTCAGTGCTTGTAGTATTTTTCCTTCATCTCTAATGCTTCTAAATCTAACAAAAGCGAGCAGGTGTGACACATGGCAAACTCAGGTTAATAACTTTTATCAAACTTATAAGTCTACCTTAGCAAAACATTCATAACTCATATTTAACTGGGTTAGTTGAGTCAAATTGATGATTCAGAGAATCATCGGGAATCATTACGTTGATCTGGGGGATCATCGGGAGTCGGTTTATATCCACGTGTCCAAGGGTTGGCAGTTTGAAGGATCACCGAATTAAACGCACACACGCGAGCGTCGAGTCCCAAAAGTTGATGAATTAACGTAAACGTGTTAGTTATCAAGTAACAAGTGTTTTATAATCATTATATGAGTTGTCGATATGTGGATATGTGAATTAATATGCTAAATTAGCAAATAACTCTCCAAAAACCAATCAGCCCTGCAAGGGGCGACTATGATTCATTGTTGTGTAGAACTAGGACGAGAATCATAATCGTCTACAATGGGGGCGACTATGCTTCATAGTCGCCTCCTGCAGCACCTAGTTGCCCAGAATGTCTGGCACGACTAGAAACACCTATAAATACCACCCTTGACTTGTTAAACATCATTTGTGCAACCCTAACTCACCCCAAAGTGCTGCCACACCATCCTTAACCTCGGAAACCCGTTGTTGCCCTAAATCTACCATTTCCAAGCTTAAATCATCATTTCCAAGCAAGATCTAAGGTGTGTTATTCATCTTAAGCTCTTGCTAAGTTGTTATTTTGAACCCTAAAGGTCCAGACCTGATTTTATAGAGTTTCTATCTTTGAAAACCTTTGAAAAACCGTTCTAAACTAGATCTAATCATTTTATATGGATTTTTAATGAAGGATACAAGCTTGAAATGGGTTTTGATGATCTAAACATGGGGATTCTTGCGTATTTGTTACTTTGATGATATGGATTAGTTTTTAGGATTATTACCTCAGGTTTTGAAAGCTGTTTGATGTGTTTTATGAATAATATGAGTTTTGACCCGTTTGAGGGCATTAGAAGGATTTAGGATGATATGTGATGATTTGATGATTGATTGTTGTTAGAGTTTATGCTAGAATGGTGTAACAACAGTATGATGATGTTTAGGATATGATTATGTGATGAATTCCGATTATTTACCATTTAGGGTAAAGTTTTCATGCATTGATATGACATATCCATAATATTATCCATTTTAAGAACATTTGCTATTAACGTGATATTGATAGAGTTGGGTTGTTTGATGATTGGGGGTGTTACTACTTGATTCGGATCTTATTTGGAGGGTTTCACGCGCAAAACGGACACAAGCCTGCAGAGCAGGTGACTATGAATCATAGTTGCCTGGTCTGAGGCGACTAGGGTTCATAGTCGTATGGTTTTGGGGCTACTATGAACCATAGTCATTTGTTTTGGTGCACAATCGTGTGTTTTGATGCGTAGTCGAATGTTTTGATGTTGGAAGTGCGTTTTGGAACCCTGTAACATGTTTTAACACCTAGAAACATATTGTAAACCTCGTGACATGTCTAGGAACCCGTAATAAGCATTATGGCCTGTACGTGCATTATGTGAACTATCTGCTAGACTTGGTGAACTGTTATTCGCATGCGGTGCATGATTACGTGTTTATTTGTATTTGACTAACACGGGTGTATCGGGTCACCAATAGGATGTCGGGTCTTGTCTTGTGTGGTCATGTCAAACATTAAACGTTTTTACAAACATTCAAAGTCAAGGTCTTGGACACTAAGGGTTATTTTATAAACTTATAATTGGATAAACACTTATAGACTATTCAGGGTAGGTTTCCAGTAGTCGGGACTACCATAACAAGTCTGGTTTTTTATTGTCTTGAAGAACGCAACCTAAGGTGAGTTTCATAGCCCCACTTTTATTGTTTTCGTTTTTGGGGGAGAAACATGTTGGACAAACTTATTTTCATTAGACCACGGTATTACATTATATCGCATGGGGACTAAGAGACGTTTCATCATTCAAGTCCTTTTCTAACTTGTGAACCATGAATATGTGAATACATAGCCGGGAAAGTGTGAATACTGAATAGATATATTGGGCCCGACAAGCCCCACTCGGGTTGACTGGAGGTCGGCGGGTGTGTATTTTTCCTATCCAACATAAGTCACCGAGTGATGTCCGGTGGCGGGTATTAAGGCATTTCTAACGTTCAACAGTGGTTCATAACGCTTTAGTATCATGTAACAATGTCTAGCTAGCATCATGTATAGATGTAAGGATTGTGGGGTTTGGTTTTATGAAACATTACTTACTTTTGCAAACTTAAAACTTTGTGACCCACCGTCACTTTATATGTTGACTAACATAGCACGTTTTCTCAAGTCGTTAAGGTAGTTGCACAAGAATAGGATGCGCTGGAGTCCACCGCATCCGTCTTTTTTGTCTTGCATGATGTCGAACATTACTTTTGAACTATTATGTTTTGGTTATGGGTTGTAAACTTTAACTTGGTTCTGCAGTGCTTTGTTTGGATTGGTCTAATCTTTTAAACTGCTTAGTTGGTTTTATTACGTTATTTTCATATCATATATTTGTCGTTTATTGTGACCGTTGACTTGGATCCTGTTATGGCAAGCGCCTCGCAGTAAAACCCCGCAAGTGGAATTCGGGGGTCTGACGGCAAGTTTCCCATGCAGTCTTTTTTCTTTTCTACGTAAGCATCTATCAGGTTACAACAACCTTGACATTATGTTTCTAACATAACAATAGATAAACAAAGTAAAACGTTATAATTAGTAAACATTACATCAAATTGTATGTATTTATTCAACTTATGAAAGACACGGGTTTATTCAGCCTAATGACACGTTTTTTTAATATATATATATATATATATATATATAAATGTTATTACTCTGCATATAAAATTACATTTATTCACCTCGTGTAATAAATGAGGTTATAACCTAGTAAAGATTAGGTATAAAATTTGCTTATTTAAACTTCAAAGTTTAATTTTTTTTATCAAATTCTATTTTCTTTGGGTTTTACATTTAAAATTACGATTCTAACAATTTAAAAATGTGAACTATTATATTTCCCGGGTGTATCTTTGAAAATGCTTTTTAGTTACGCGATTTCAAAATTTTGTGTGACATCTGAATTTAAATTAAAAAGTTTTCTCTCAATAAGACATATATTGTGTGAATTGTGTTTTATTTATTTAAATATTTTATTATCCTTGCCTTTGTTTTATTTTATTACAATATTTGAGTCCAAGTTGATTCCAAAAGGTATATTATTTATTTATTTATTGGGGGTGGGGGTGTGTGTTGGTTTGAGGTTGAACTAAAGTGATCCTAACTCGACTTTCTTGTCATAATTTATTGGGAAGACCTTTTTTTAAATCATCAATGTTATTTAGGGGGATGGGGCGTCACAAGAAATGGTCACTGGTACCCCACTATTAGCATGGTAATATCATCGTCACCCTTGTTGGTAGGGTTTTCGTGAACCGTTTTCTGGTTCTTTCTAACGGGCTGGTAATCGTTTATTATTTAATTTTAAATTACTATAATTCAATTTTTATTTATTTATAACTCTTCTCAAACAACATTTTGGTTAATTTTTTTTATTAAATCGTGTGTTTTTAAACATGAATAAAAACAAAAGTAAATAAAAAAACATAAAACATAATTTATTAATATTAAACATAAATAAAAATACATAAAAACATAGAAAATAAAGCTTAGAGTTGACGCATGAGTTGCCAGACGGGAGATGCTCAAAGTTGTCACGGGTAACGACCCGCATAGTTCACCTGGGTCAACTCCACAGCCAACTCCGGCACAATGCCTGGGTGCCGGCTCGTGGTGCGCTCATATCAGGTGGTCCACTGATCACATTTGTTGTTTAGATCGGTCCATTTTCTCTGTAGGCTCTCAATTGTGCAGTCGCTTTCGCCGACTTGTTGTTTGAATTCAGCCAAGACACGGGTCCCAGAAGCCTGTTTCCCTACCTCTTGAGCCCCTACGGGGTTGGCGTTGCAAGGATGATATAATATCCGGTCTATCTTCTGCTTTAAGATTTTTATCAGACAAACACCTGAAAATCTCATGCCACTTTGGATTACAAGTAACTGTTATGAATAAATCTGGATATCCAACTGCCTTGCAAATTGCCATAGTCTCCATGTATTTTTGCATCATATGTCTAGAACCACAGTAAATGATGAAGGCACAACTATACATTTACCACAATTTGATGCATCATTCTCTCCACCTTCGACAGTAGCACTCAAATTCTTAAAACTTTGGCTTCTAAGTTTTGGTTGTTGACGTTTTATATAAGCTAGGCGAGCAGACTCTACCATTGTGTACGCATCAACTAAAAACTGTCGAAACAGTTTTTTCGCATGAACAACTAATGAAAACTGATTATGCGTATCTTGTATCCTGTAAGAAAAAAATTCCCTCATTGAAAGATTGGTTCTAAGTTTGTCATTATCAATTGGAATCCCATTATGTTTAATACCAACTCTGTAACCATCTTCAGCATATGGGAAAATAAGTGGATACTGCATAGCAAGATAAGAAGGATGAAGTTAACTAATTCTTTTAAGTCCATTAGCCTTTGATTGAACAATGATATCTCTTGTGTCAAATGATTCATCAAAATCACCAATTATTAATGCGGCAACTTTTGACACAGTTGGGAGGTTATAAACTCTTCCATCCTTATCTCTTGTTCCAATAAGTTTCAATAATACTTTTTCAAAGTCATTTTCTTGAAAACAATCTCTTACCATTCTGAAGGATTTCGCAAGAGGATTGCAGGAATCCAACATATCTTTAAGAATCCTGATGGTGTCAAGATCAAGGGTATTTTTTGAAGTAGAATTGGATTCTAATTCAAAACTGCATAAAAATTAAAAATTTAACCATAATATTTAATTAAAAGGAAAAACGTATGTAAAACTGAAATGAGAAATAAGTAGAACAAAAAATGTAACACATTAAGTATAAAAATTACCTAACTGCCTTTTGATGATTTACAACTTCATTTTCTGAATCGTATATGTAAAGTTGTGAAAATTTAGGTTGTTCTCCATCATCCGGAAGAAGACTACCGATTCGATGATAATTCTGACCCTGAAGTCTAAATACGTAAGGACCTTTACCTCTGTGAGAACTTTTATCAACCTTGCCACCAAGAGACGTAAAAGAAAACATCATATTATATGCTCTAATGTTATGCATGAAGTTCTGGCTTTTTGGAGTATGATCTTTATACAAATTCCGCAATAATGCAGGTGGTTGAGCTAATGGTGGAAGTTTAACATCACCATTCGAACAGCAGAGCGAAAACGCTGTTTTCTGACGATATTTATTTTCTCTAATTGTTTCATCTTCCCACCACAATGCTTGACATTTAGAACAGACAAAAACAGCATCTCCATGATCTACATAATCTAGAAAATGAAGAAAACTTATAAAATGAAAATTCAATAACATAAAAAACAGACAGAACCTTGCACCTTTTGAAATTCTAAAAACCTTTTGAATAATAGGATCTGTCAATACATCATCACCCATATTTAAATCAAATTTAGGTATCTGACTTGTATAGAAATTTTGTTTTCCTTTTCTGAACTTATAACCAATACGATTATCATTTGAACATTCACCTACAACAATAATATATATACATTAATATTTACATCTTCAACAGTATCTAAAAGCTTTATGTCAACTTCATTTATATTTATATTTAATATACATATATATGTATGTATGTATATATATATATAATAAGTTATACATTTTAAGTAGCAACAACTTACCAACATAATTTAAAAGACTTGAGCTTTCAAAAGTTCTACCAGAAGAACTATCCAAATTTAAGGGACTTTGATGTATATACCTTGATGAACTTTGTCTCGTTGAAGCTTTTAAAAATTTAAAAATAATATATAAACAATAATGAGCAAAACATGAATAATTATCAAAGAAAAAGACTTCAAACTTCAGTTATAACAACTTACCTTTCCTTTTGGTAGATGATTCATAGAAAGTACTACCAATAGTTGGAGTCACATCACCACTATGTTGAGTTACATTCATTGAGCAAGTTTTTGTTGTTGAAACTTGTAAACCAAAACAAAATATGTAAGAATTAATAAAAGGTACAACATTAATATTTAATACAACACAATTTTTATTCCAATGTATAACACAGACCGTTGGAAATATTTGACAATGCAATCTTCTCTAAAGGAGTGGATGTGAATCCAACATTAAAATGACGATTATATTTAACCTGCTGCAAAATGTCCTTCCTTTTCTTTCTTGCGTCTGCAGAATTTTGAGTCTGGGTTTGGCCAACATACAATTCATAGTGACTTGAAACTTGTTAACACAAAACATATGTCAGAATTAATAAAATGTATGATATAAATATGTAATAAACAACAATTTTGATTCGAATTTATAACACATACCGTTCGTAATATTTGACAGTGGAGTTCTCTGTAAAGCAGAGGATGTCAATCCAGGATGAAAGACACTTTTATTTTTTACGTTGTTGCAGAATGTGCTTCCTTATTTTTCTTGCTTCTGCACACTTTTTTTTGTGTTGGACTTTGGCCAAAGTAAAATTTAGAGTTGTTTGAAACTTGTAAAGAAAATAAAACAAATCTAACAATTAAAAAAAATTCAATATGTGATAGAACAAATTTTTGGTCTAATTATAAGACATACCTATGGAAGTATTTGTCAACGGAGTACTAAGTAAAGGAGAGGATGTGCATCCACCATGAAGAGGACGTTTATTTTTACGTTCTTTCAGAATGTCTTTTCTTTTTTTTCTTGCTTGTGCAGAGTTTTCAGACAGAGTTTGCTCATCAAAGAATTGATACTGACTTGAATATTTGTTATGCAAATCCATAATTTGAACTGCTGCTAAAAAATTATGTAATTTAGATCATATATTTAGTAACTTTTGACCGCCAAAACAGAAATATAAATCACAAAGTAGAACTCTAACCGTAATACTTTGCAGCTTTCAGAAGAAAACAAAACTCACATTAACATCTTATACTTGGATAAAGAGCGAAATTTGTATTTTGAAATTTTATTTTTTGCAAGTCAAATAATCATCTTTTAGGGATTGAAATGGAAAGTAAAGTAATAATAAAATATTATATTACGTATATTATTATATTAAATATTATATTATTATTATATTATATTATTATTATATCAAACCTTATAAAGCACAACTTTTAAGATGAAGGGTTGAAAATAAAATATTATTAAACTTCTTCTCAATTAAATATTCAATTTACAAAATAAAGTTTATTGAAATAAATATAACTGTATAATTAAGAGATGTCTATAGATTACTTTCCTCATTATACAAATAACACACGCACAGATTAAAAGAACTCATTCGACGGTTAAAATTTCTCAACAACAATCGAAAAACGACATACAGGTAACTTCTTTTAAACTATTGATTGATAACCATCGGCAGCAAAGTTTATTTATAGAATATGTTATTAGAGTATGATTCAATGTTAACTAAATATTGTGTTCTCTGAATATATTATTTACTTAAAAATGTAAAAAAGACTAATTTATAAGAATAACCTTTGAAGATGTCTTAATGTTTGCTAACTGTTCTTGAACATTTAGAATCATGATTGTTATTTGTGTGTGTGCGTGTATATACATATATATATATATAAGTAAAAACAGAATGTGCTTTTATATTTCATTTGATTATTTTAAATATAATTGACAGGTTACAATCATGGAACTATCATTCACAAGGATGTTAAAGGAAGTTGATTCGTTTAAAGTGGTATGATTTTCAACTGATAAATTATTTTCAACTTTCAACTATGTCAAATATTTATTATAAAGAACATAAATTTAAGAAAAAACATATTATTTGTAGGAGATACCAACTGAGTTTCCAACACAATTCTGGGGAGAACAATGCAAGTCTACACTAATAGAGATAAGGCTGAAAAATGGTAAAACATGGACCTTATGGTTGAGAAAAAGACCTAATGAAGTTGTCTTTACAGATGGTTGGATAAACATTGTCAGAGAACTAAAACTGATAAAATACACTATATTGCTTTTTACACCAATTGATGCAAAAAACCTTTGAACTTTCATACTCTAAGGATGAAGTAATGGAAAAGCCATTTTATAACATCAACATGCACCACGAGTTGGGAGTAATGGTAAGTAAAATGAAAATATATTTAAATATATTATTGGATGACAAAGAATAACTATCAAGGGAACAGAGTTTATTGAAAATAACTATCAAGGGAAATTGACGTTCAATGTTAAATTGGATAAAACGTATAAATCTTATATTATGAAGGAAGGATGGACTTATCTTTTAGAAGGATTTCACTTACAGTTAGGTGACCTATTTAGATTTAAAATTATTAACAATGAAACATGGCAACTAACAGTTTATATAAATGAAACTCAAGTGAAGATTGCGTATTTTCCAAAACATGAACATGCACTTATCCTATTTAAAATGTTGACTACTTAATTATTTTTATAAATTGTAAACTAATATTATGTAACAACTGCAGCAGGAAATGAACCAATGCAGTAAAAGACAAGCAACAGATAATGTTGATTCAAGTTTGAAAGAACACAAACAGCCAAAGAAAGAAAAGAAAGATAATTCACATCAAAGTGTTAATGATGTGATTAAGTTCACTCGTGTTGAAAAGGGTGAAAACAGAATGGTAATGTATCAATTGTAATCACTTATGTCTAATTTAAAGAAAGTTCATCTATTATATTAAATACAAAAATCTAAACAAAGGTTATAATAATGATCAATGCAGCGACTGCCAAATGACGTTGCCGAATCAGCACAACTGAAAACAAAGTTAAAACCAATGAAAATTGAGAATTAAAAAGAAAAGAAAAAATGTTAGTTGTCAAGCCTGAGAAGAATAGGGATAGGAAGAGATACGTGTTGAAGGATTGGGCTATTTTTACAAAGGATAATGGCATAACAAAAGGTGATAACCTCTACTTCAGTTTTATAAATCAAGACAACTTCTAATTCTTGACATGGTGGAGCATAACAATTGAAAACTGTTATATTTTATATTGAACAAAAGACAGGAAACTTCAGTTTATGTAATGTTATGATTGCTGTATTTACTTTTTATTTCTTTTATCTAATTTATTATTAGCAACTTTAATAAATTTAACAAATTGATTTGTAAAAATGTAACAAACATCTGTTACAAAACACTATAAAACAACTGGTATCATAAGATTATATTGCTACAATATCTATTGATAACACATAATGGAACAGATGAAGCCAGGACAGATTGACAGAACATAAATAATTACTATAAAAGACGTTAATAGAAGATATTGCAAAAACTCTTGAAAGATTTCCAACTATCAAACACTGTTGGTAAACACAGTTTCCTACAATATGTGACTATCGATATGTTTCTACTAAAATAGTTGAGCATAAATAAATATTGTGTAAAAAACTATTTAATATTCTTTTATACTTATATGGTCAGGAAATTAATTTCTATTTTATTCTTTTAAACAAAAAATATGGTATAAGCTACATACAATTATCAATGAAAGTACATAACATTCCTTTGTTCTACATAAATATTACATTTTTCAAATCCAACAAACCTACATCCACACTATTATTTCAATAAATATACTAATATGGAAATAACCATTTAAAGTTTTCAAGGCTTTTGAACATTAATTAGTACCAAAGTATTTTCATCTTCATTGAGCTCAAATATGCACATATCTCCAACAGCAATTCCATTATCAGCTAAGAAAACCACCCCAATTCTTAATAGCATATCGTACATCTGTTCTGGATTTTTCTGCTCTCAAATCCATGTTTAAAGTTCTCCAGCCAAATTTAAAATCCTAACTCCCATTGTATGAGCAACTCCAAGCCTCTTTGCATACAACGCGGGAAGACGCTTTCAAAATGTTCCCAATAAAAACAAAATGATTAGTTACATAACAACAGATTATATTATATCAATTTAGTTTAAAAACAAAACCACAATAAAAGTAACTTACAAATAGTTTTCTGCTAGGAACTGTATACTCATATCGAGGCACTGCACCATGTTGATTTTCACCACCCACAACATTTGCACCAACTTGATCATCACCAACTCCAATATCATTCGGATAATCTTCAGCATCATCAAGGTCATCAGACTCGCTACTTTCTACATCCTCAAATGTAAGTCGACGGTGCATAAAATCAGATACTATTAACTTAAAAGCAAAATCATCAATATATTTCATAACAATAAATTGACCATCCTCTATCTTCATGAGTTTAATTATCTCTTACCATCCTTCTGTTATATAAAACTACAAATCTCCCTTCCTCTCAATAGTAACTTCCATCTCAACAAAATTGTTTATGAAAATCTTAAACCTGCATTGATTCCACTTTGCTCCAATTGTATTACTGACATAACCTTTTGGTAACATCTGCATTTTTAAATAGATTATAAATATATATAATAGCAAACACGATTTATATATATGTATATAGTATACTAGAATAATGTATAATGTACGTAAACTACTTACCAAGGATTTCAATGATGAAGCAACACATCTATGACAAAAAGAGTGCACATGTTTTCCTTCAGTGTCACTTGGAATAGATGTTAGCAAAATCTTCCATGGATACAACTTTGAATTTTCAGGTGTGACAGGAAAGGCAGTCAATCTAAATGTATCATGGTTAATATGATCAAACATAAAAAAACTTCCTGTTGTCAATTGTAAATCATCAACCACAGATTTCCATCCATTACAAAAAACCCAATTTAAATCCCTTATTCCCAAACTTAGTTTCCAAGAACGACCATCATCAGTGTTGTAGAACTCGCTAGGCACTAGTCGATCGGTAGGGTGGGGACTAGAGATTAATCGGGATTAATCGGATTGAAAATTTTATATATATTTTTCCAAATTTATATATATATACACAGATCCATAATAATATAATACTTAAAAGTTAAAAGTATTTCAAAATACAAAATAAACTTAAACATAACACAAGTCAAGTGCTCAATCTGTCCCAAAAAGAGTACTCAAAAGTTTAAACATTAACATATTGGTTCAAATACTTTCTAGATTAAATAGTTCATATTTCATCTACGTCTTCTCCATAGTGTTCATTAATTTCACCACCATCCGACTCGCATTCAATCTCTTCATCTACTTCCTCCTCCTTCTCTGACTCAAATTCTTCATCATCTAGTTCTCTCGATACACTTCCCGGCTCAACTCCTACCTCTTCATCAACAATCCATTCTTTAGCCCCACTACCATCTTCCGCTTTAAGTTACTTCACGATTTCTCAACTTTCTATTTTTGTTTTTCTCCATCAAATTTGCATTAAATTGAACGAAAACAAGATCATTGATTTTCTCGCCTCTAATCTATTTCTTTTTTTGTATGTACCTGAGAAGTTCAAAATAAACATTAAATTCAAGTATTCAACAATACGTTATTTAGAAAATTGTTTTTATATATATCCACTAACCCCTTCAAAACATGCTCCAATTTCTTTCACATCCTGATGAACCAGTAGTCAAAGAAAGGATCCTCATAGCAATCCTTTTCAAATTTGGAGTTGAGTGACCATAAGTTTCCCACCAGTTTGCTGTAATGTTAATGATATAAATTATAAACATAACATATTAAAATGACAAATATGAAATTATAAAATATAAATTTTGTTAATTATTAACTTACCTGGATCAAACTTATCATCATTGACCTTACATGCTTTAAGTGCAATTGGACGATCAAACTTTTCTTGCTTATGTTTGTAGATTGGCAACTCGACATCCAAGATTCGGCTTTGCATATCAAAATCTTTGGGAAATAGAACACCAACAAACTCAATTATCGCATCATTGGCATCTAAATCATCTCGGACCTCCTGGTCATTATAAAAATAATACAGGTTTAAAATGTAGGCCGCCAAATGTAGGCACGTATCAAGCCTGCCAGATGATTTTTTTGAGATAATATCCATAATCGGCTCGTATGCACTTTTATTATCATTCACAGCCTCAATAATATCTTTTTTTGCCTTTTGAAGCTCACCATATATAAAACCCATTGAAGGCTTCCAATCAGCATCAACCATTCGGAGAACCTTGACTAATGGTGTAAATATTTTAAAACACGTTGTCACACACCAGCCCAAAATGATAGGGATACAGCCGTTGCATAAGCAGCACCCCCTTTAAGTGATTTAGACAACTTACATGATTCCCATTCTCCACTTGAAAACATATGCCTAAGTTGGCATCTTTTTTCCGACAAACTTTGTAAAGTAAGAAAGGCGGAAGCAAATCTTGTAACTCCCGGTCTCACAATATTCCTTTTTTGTATATTTTCTCATCATAGCCAATGTTTTGTGGTGAGAATAAATGAACACTGATAACTTCTTTGCTTGATCAATAATTTTCTTATATCTTGGTAACCCACCAATAGCTTCAAAATAAATAAAGTTACATAGTGAGAATCTATTCTAGCCTACTAACAAAGTAACAGGATATAATAAAGCTTTAACTGGAAAAAAATATTGTTAAATTTATTACCTTCAAGCATGAGAATTTATGGTATGTGTGTGCACATGATGTCCAAAAGATTGTTGGTCTTTTCTCCTTCAACAATTTTGATGCACCCATATTATTAGATGCATATCAGTCACAATTTGAACAACGTTTTCAGAACCAACTTCTTCAATACATTTGTCTACATACTCAAATATGTATTCACTTGTGTGCGCTTCATCCGAACATTCTTTAGAAGATAAGAAAATAGTACCTAGACTTGAATTGACACACAAATTCATGATGCTTCTTCTTGTTCTATCGGACCATGCATCGGTCATAATAGAGCACCCTATAAATTTCCATTCTTCTTCATATTTTTTCAAAGATTTTTTAGTCATTTCCACCTTTTTTTTTCAAAAAAGTAGTTCCCATCTCATATCTAGTAGGAGTCATCACATTAGGACCAAATTGACCAATAGCCTCCGCTAACATTGTGAAGCTATCCTTCTCAAAGGCATGAAATGGAATCGAGCATTCATATGCCCACTTACAAATGTATTCTTTAACACGAGTAATTTGTTCTTTTCTAACAACATTGTTAAGATTGCTTTGTTTTCCTTTGACGCCTCCAAATCTATTAATAGGACCAAAAGAACGAGGTTCCTTCATCTCTCCAAACAATCATCGAGGTTTATTGTTTCATTACCAATATTCACCTCGGCTCTCAAAGTATCATCATGCATTAGTTTAGCCATTTTTTTTTTTGTTTGGGTCTCATTAAGAGCATTTCGAACCCTCAATTTGATCATCTTTTGTCGCTTTTCGACAAACCGCAACATTTCCTGATATGCCCGCAATATGTTGTTTCAATCTAAAAACTCCTCCCGATATTTCCTTTTTACATAATTTACATTGAGTTCGATCTAATTTATTTGCATCCACCAAACTTTCGTATTCCCATCCAATATCATCATAGTTTCTTTTAAGCATTTGACTACTACGACTGGCAATACAGTTGGTTCCATGGATTCCATTGACAGAAACAGAACATAAACTATTTACTAAAAAAAAACACAGAAACTATGAGTCTAATGAGCACAATTGCACAATAAATCATTAATATACATTAAACATAAATCATTAAGAAAATAAAACACAAACATCACCAGCTACAATAATACAAACTAATCTATTAACACAACTTGGTTATAACTTTTTTTTCATCACAATCGGTAATGTTATTAAATAAAAAAAATATTATAACTTAATCATGAATCATGATTCACGAGTGTTGTGCTGGAGAAGAGAAAGTCATTAATATTATAATATACAACTTGGTTATAACTATTTACTAAAAAAAAAAAAAGATAACATAGAAACCATGACAAGCTAATCGCATGCATACCTGATCGCCGAAGAAGAGAAAACAAGCTATGTAGGAGAACCATTGTCATTGCAAGTGGTGGAGATTGTAACTATGACTACTGTTGTTTAGGGTAAATATGAAAAAAAAAAAAACCCTTATTAACTGATGTAAAAAAGTTAGATATTGGCTAAATTTTTTTTTTTGGTTTGTTCCCACTAAAAAAATTGTTGGCCGACTTGGGCCGACTCGGTATGATTTGGGCCGCCTAGACCAAGTTGGGCCGGCTTTGACCGACTTGGACCGACTAGCGATAATGAGCCGACCACTAGCCCAAAATTACTCGGTAAACTGGCGACTACCGATTAATCATCAATTAGTCGCCGAT
>JAUTDX010004042.1:0-35696 GCA_030844895.1 Ambrosia x helenae
AAAGGCTATGTGGTTCTGGGTCCTAAAGGTTCTGATGGGTCGGGTAAAGGATCAGAACCTTTTAATGTAATACGCTTTTAGAGGGTTACATAGTCCTGTTCTTTTACCATGCTCATAAAAGAGTTCCTCCATATGATTCTTACAATAGCCCACGAGTTTACTTTTTTAAGTCGATTTTTCGTTTCTTGATTTATGTTTTCGTAACAATTTGTCATTCTTATCACTTTAAACATTATGTGAATATGTTATGTATACATCACAAATTCACACACACATCAGAGCGACATACATAAATATTTACTTCAATTTTGGATATAATATATATAGTATATAATATATCGCATCTATGCATATACATCAAGCCGAAAAAATACATTGTTATTTTTATAAATAAATATTTTTTAATATTTATATTAACATTACGTGAAATCGATTACAGTAACACGTAAAAAAGAATAGTGAAAAGACTAAAAAAGAGTATTGTTTTATTTTTTATGTTAACAATACAAACATATTGGATCATTTTTATACATTTGTAGTTTTTTTCATACATTATCAATCTATTAATAAGATGTTTTAACTAAAATACAAACGTTCTTGTGGTTCTTATATTAGAACCATGGGTTTGGAACCGACCGGCCTGGAACCGATAATTCATATAAATCTAGAACCGGAAACCGACCCATATATTTAAAAATGTTCGGGTCGAAGGCTCTCGCGGGTCAGGTCCAAGGTTCTTGTGGGTTCGAACCACGAAATGCTCACCCCTACTCGCCATAGAGTCACCATGTTCATATCACAACAATCTAATGCCACTGACATTATTGCTCGTGCAGGTATGCAGTGTTGCACCTCGTGTCCACTCCCGTCGACACTAATCCGAAGCTCAGTGTGAACTCCAGGACCCGTTTCATGATCCCACCGTTTACAGAAGCCTCGCTGGAGCGCTTCAGTATCTTACTTTTACACGCCTGATATCACATATGTTGTTCAACAGATATGCATGCATATGCATGATCCCCGTACTAATCACTTGAATGCTCTGAAGAGGATCATTCGTTACATTCAGAGCACATCTTCCTGTGGTTTGACTTTGGGCCACTCTTCTGCCCCATCCTTACAGCATACAATGATACAGACTGAGCTGGTTGTCCAGACACACGACGGTCCACTAGTGGATACCTGTATTTATTTCAGGAATACCTTATATCATGTCCTCCAAGTGCCAATCAACTGTTTCGCGATCCAATGCGAAGCCCAAGTACCGCGGGATCGCCAATGTAGTCAAAGAAATCTGTTGGCTCCATACCTGCTACTCGAACTACATCATCCTCTGTCACGAGCCACCTTAGTTTACTGTGATATTGTTAGTGCAATTTATCTTTCAGGTAACCAGGTACAACATCAACAGACGGAACACATAGAGTTTGATATTCACTTTGTCTGAGAACAGGTACAACGTGGACAAGTTCGTGTTCTACATGTCCCGTCACGCTACCAGATTGCAAATATATTCACAAAGGCCTTCCTCGCGTGCTCTTTGAAGATTTCAGATCTGGTCTCAGCATCTGCTCTCCCTCCGCTTCGACTGCGGGGGTATAATAGATAAATGATAATTATGTAAATAATATGAGAGAATCATATCAATTAATGTAATCCTGTATATAGTGATAGGTAGTTATACACCTTCCATATTTCGGATACCTTTGTAATTTGTATAAACTAGTGGGGATGCCCGCGCGTTGCTGCGGGTACGTATGTTTTTCGGCGCACATTGCTGGCGGGTTCCATGTACTTTATTTTCAGTATCGATTTTCTATTTTCTATTCTAAGATAATTAATATATGAATTCACAAAGAGCAAGTGACTGTAAACCAAGGAATTGACATAAAAAAACAATAATATAAGATATGGTAAACGACATTATAGACAAATCGACACGGACATAAGTCCATAACTATACAAAAAAAAAATCCCACTAAAAAATCCCCTAGAAAGGACATAGGTGCATAACGTGTGAAAACATCAACCCATAGATCACCTAAAGTACTATCAAATCATACCTCGAGTGTTGCATACACTCTTTTTATTTTTGTTGTCAAAAGTAGAAAATTTAAGGATTCAAAATCACTATATCTACTTTAGATGTGAAAAAAAAACATTTTAGTGTTGAAGAATAAGGACATCCTGGTGGATTTAGATATCATAAAGCATTCAAAGTTAGACCAAAAAAGTCAAAATGTTTTACCTTGCAGACATAAAGGCCATTGTTAAGAAGAAGACTTTGACAGCCTGTTTCTGTCAAACATGATCAGATGCTAATGGCAGCATTTCATGTAGTGTTAAAAAGCCATAGATCCACCAACCGCTTAAAATACAAACTAAAAGTTGAAGAAAAACACCATTTTAAAACATATGATTGGTTCACTGACCAATTAATGTAAGGTAAGAAATAAAAAAATTAGAACATGATGCTAGCAAGCCCTTAAGAATCTCAGGACATAGCCTCTGCTTGGGAAAAAAAATGATGCAGAATGTCATATATATATATATGATAATAATAATAATAATTAGAGTCACAGTTATGAATTAGTAGTCAAGGCTTTCTTCTTTTATTGTGCCATCAAGACGTTTTCTACAACTTTTTCCCTCCTCAAATTCCTCTAAAAATGGAACCAACTGCATTGATTGCAGAATTGTAGGACTTGGTCGTTGCTTAAAACTTGTGGACTCTTGGAATGGGTTTCACAAACCTTATGGCGCTATGTAATACTTCTGCAGTCACTAAGGTCTACTTCACACCGAGGTTAGAATGACACCATTCCAAAGCCTAACAAGAAATTTAGTGAGGAAAAAAAGTCAGATTAGCGTTTATAGTAACCCCTATGCGCCAAATCGAATAATAAAAAACAACCAGCAACTGATGGTAACGTGCGAACTCACATAATCCATTATATAATCCTATTTTGTGTATCCTAATTTCTTACGCAAATCACTTTCTCGGGATAAACATGTGTCTGAGATAAAATTAACTGGTTACCACTCACCATTTGGCAATTATGAACCTACCTAAATTTTAAGGTTTCAAACAACTAATTGGGGGTTTTTCAATCAATTTTTTTTTCTTGGTAAACTCCAAAATGTGCTTACAAGATGGCAGAATATGACAAGTCCTAGTATGAACTCTACTGATCCTTTAATTCAATAATTCTCTTAATCTAGATCCATCCACATGTGGTGAGAGTTGAGTGTTTGACCTAACCATAATTTGCCTCAAGGGCCATCACTGAATTACGCTCGAATAATCAAATAATTATTAAATTTTCTTAATAAAAATCAGGAGATATAAGTAGAGAATGGAAACTAACCAAGATAATGACAGCGATCAGGTGGAGCTTGTTCGGCTTTAAGATTGTCGAGAATATTAGTTGCATCTCGAGGAAGCTGGTCCGGAGCCACTCGTACTTCCTCCTTCGAATTTTGAACCGTAATATAAATGTAGACCATTTTACCGGCTTAATGCAAATCGATCAAATTCAAATTTCGCTTCAGTTGGCGTCTGATTAGTCATTGGAATTTCTATATAGAATATAGACAAAAAGCTCCTAAAACTTACAATGCTTGAGCAAATGCATCAACACTTGAACCTTGGGATACTCTTACTCTATTCACACCTTTGACATCAATAGAACTATTCTTTACATGCTTCAACCCTTGGTGATGTAAGATGTGAGCGTGTGAGTCGTTAAACCCTAATTATCATTTTCAACTTACACTAACCCTTAGTCCCCAAATTAATTGAGCTCCTTACAAGTTCATCAAGTAACCCCAGAAAAGATAAAATGCCCAAACTTAATACAGTAATATCAAATTTAGCATCCAATACAACCTATAAAGAAGTTGAATACTTAAAAACAACACACAAAACACATGAAAATATACTAAATTTGAAATTTGAATAGTAATTAAGCTAAGAAAATATACAAAAAGATTCAGGCTCTAACCTGATGGTACCGAACTGCGCTGGAAAATGATTCAACTGTCTAGTTCTTAATAGTGGGGGTCTGGAAACATATAAGAAGCATTCAATCGTTCGGCCGAATCAATTATATTCAATCCTGAATACCATTCAACCGGCATAGCCCATTCTGGTTACATTTAATCCTGTCGATTGTATATATGCCTAAGCAAAATTCCCAAATCACTTCATGAAATAATGTTTTTTAAATCTTTGAACTCGAAAATGTGGTAAAAAAGAATGGTACAATTTTTTTTTTCGACCCATTAGGCCATTACTTAACCCGCTGATGTTGCTGTCAAGATTTTTAGATCTCAACATTTATTCCAACTTAAAAAGCTGGCCAAGTTATTTAGAATCCCGATATTTTTGCAACATAGGCAAATCGCAAATAGAAAATAATTTGCATGTGGCTAGATTTCTTACACAGCTTAATACTGAAAACAGAAGCAAACTTACAAAACATAATACTACCTGAATATGTTTGTATGCTGAGCATTCGATACACGTTTCAATTTCCCTAAACTGTTGCATTATAGGGGACATCACCAACTCCAAACTAACTGCTTGTTGTTCATCCCTTAAATCCAACTTACAACCTGCCACTATAACAGGAACCTTTACATGTACGTGTGTTTATACATCATTTTAGCGCAAAGCTTAAACAAAATAATGAAAAAAAATAATAACAATTAAAAAACTGATGACTAATCTGACCAATTAATGAGCCATTAGAGTAAAGCTCATACAAAATCACTAATGTGATTACTCTGTTAAATGATTGACAGTTTGTCAGTACATATAATAATAGTGAATAAAACTCAAACGCCTACGATAAAAGGGAACCTAAAAAACAGATCCTAGTTATTTAGCTAAAAAAAGCTACATGCAAACATACTACTATTATTTATTATTCTACTAAAATAAGCTACATACATCTTTGAAACTGATTTTATAGTATATATTTGAAAGCGAGTTTTGAACACTAAACCAATTAACCGACTAATGTCTCCTTTTCAAGTCCAGCACTTTTTCATCAAAATGACAACCACACACACATATATATAAGGTGCATATTAAACCCTTCTACATTGTGAAATTTTCAAACTTAGCAATATTCCCACTACTATTATTTATTATTCTATAAAACGATTTTCATCCATTCATTCAATCCTCATTCTGTTATCATTTTTTTCTTTTTATTTATGTTCATATATGTAAGTTTATACATACTGGCTTTCTTTTACCATTTTATTCATCCAAAATTTTATGTATTTAAAAACACACTGTAACTCACAGACCAAAACTCCACATTACTTTATACAGACAAATAAAAATGCCAAACAAGAGTCTAAATATGTTTAAAAAAAGGTAACTAATCAATTTCATCACATGCATAGGTAAGACCAATCCAGTACATACCTCCAATCGTCTGAGTTAAGGAAGCCAGAAAGTACTCATCGATCAAGTGTAGAAAGCTCATCACATGCATAGGTAAGAACAACTGTGCCAGCTCTCTTCAGTTCATTAACAAGTTTCCCTCTATTCTCCAAACTGTTATGCATAAACACATCACTAAAACTTTACAACTTTCCAGTTTCCACATAAAGTCATATACAAAATACATCCGTTCTTAACATCCACCATTCCAAATAATAAGCACTTTCAACTTTAAGTAATCGCCTTCTGACCACAAATAATCAATTTCATCAATTTTATTTATGGCTGCAAGTCTGCAACATTAAATAATTATCGAACAATAACCTAAAATCACGAGTACACCATAACCTTCACTAATTAACCATCCCTTTCTTAAAAGTCCAAACTTTATGTACCAAAGATAACCATCAAACAATAAACTAAACCCTTTCTTTACCTAATTATCCAATAACTATCAAAAAACAAACTAAAGTCATTGACACACCATAACATTCACCTAACTAACCAACCCTTTCTTAAAAATTCAAACTTAATAACATCTAAACAAACATATTAACAACAACAAAGACACCTAATTATCCAATAAGTAACCAACCCTTTGTTAAAAATCCAAACTGAATAACATCTAAACACATAACAACACAAAAGATACCTAATTATCCAATAACTAACCAACCCTTTATAAAACATCCAAACTTAATCACTTCTAAACATATTACCAAAAACAACAAAGATACCTAACAATCCAATAAGTATCAAAAAATAACCTAAAATCACTAACGCAACACAACTTTCACTTGACTAACCAACCCTTTTTAAAAATCAAAAGTTAGTAACATCTAAACATACTAAAAACAAAAAAGTTTACCTAGAAGAAGTATCAATGACAGTAACAGGAACATGTTTGGGTATTGATGTTGGGTTGCTTAATTGTTAGGGCAGTGTAGATGTGTTGTTGGTTGATGGGTGTTTGGGTATTGAGTTGGGTTGCTTAATTGTTGGGGCGAATGAACGGAGAGTAGATAGCAGAGCAAAAGAAACGATTCAATTGTCAAAGGATTCATTTCATTCAATAGCTAATCGCACTGAATCCATTTAGTTGCTGAATAAGCCTTTAATAGCACATAATTAGGTACAATGAAAAGACGAAGCAGGTGAAGATGATGAATAACTGAAGTAAGGGTTTAATGGTGGAGGTAATTTTGTTGGTGTCTTCTTGAATGATGAAGGAAAACGAATAGGCGGATGATGTTTGTGGGGGGTACTGATGGGAAAAGAGGGTAGAATTGGAAAATTGTTTTGATATTGTAAAGGATGAGTTGGGTGAAATGTCTATATTACCCCCCTAAGTATCTTAATTGTCACAAGTATCCCCATAATACCCTTAAATTTGTTGCTTAAGTATGTTATACATGTTGCTTCTTAAGTTGTATGGAAATGAAAATGACTATGATAGCCATCACTCCTCCTTAATAAGATAAAATATAGATATGGAGATTGATAATGAAAGGAGGCAAGCAATTAACTCTAATAGTAAGTTTTTGTATAACTTCATGGTTGTGCAACCCTTACCGGGATGGGCATAAAACTAGTTAGTTATTGTAAAAGGAAACACACAACATATAATAAAATGACATGTAAATAAATGCAATCAGAAGACATGGATGCATTGCTTAAGCACATGGGAACATGGACATGGCATCACATGGAAGCATGTACATATCAGAGTCAGTTAGTCGGGTAATTAGAAAGAAATGCATGACAACAAAAATTGGAAGCACCGTACATACGCTCGATGTTTAGTATTTTTAGCACGATTTACAAAGAGTAGGCACCATATGAGTTCGAGGCTACGTGCACTGAAGGAGAGTCTGCCTTGGAGGCGACTTTGGACGATACGAGGTGATTCAAATAATTCATCACTCAAAACCTGAAATCACTACAGAAAACATCACGAATCAACTAAGATCCATCATTGACATGCCCTAGTTCAACTGTGATCATTCTTAAGTGCCGGTTTAGTATTGTAATTGAACACAATCTTGCTTTACCTACTTTGGGATTAGGATTTGATTTAATATTTAGAGTACTTGAAGCTTTATGTTTGATTTAATAAAAAGATGTTACTTTATAAATTTCAGCTGATTTCCGTCAGTTCTTGATTTTCTATCTATACTTGGGGGTTTGTTGTGTTCTTGAACTCATAACCGGTATTCTAAATAGACGAGTTGTTCATTGTAAAGTTATCATGTTTAGGTCGTTAACAATCATAATCATATTATTGGTCTTGTGATTATCTTATTCGTCTTGTGAAAATCTTTTCAAGTTAAATAGTTTTAGGAACTATGTTTATGTAGCTTCCCAATGGGTAAATATAGGTTATTCGATCAGCTTTACAGGTTGATCGTTCTTTTTATTAATTTCAAATTAATCGTTTTCATATTTCATCAAACAAAAAAATCAAAGTTCAATTTTAAATTAAACTTTTAGTATAAATAATTGAACGTAACATGTAATAGTGACCATATACTACTTGTGAATGCAAATTTAATGAGACTTAATTACTAACTCTAGCTTGAATAATGCATGAACTCAACGGCATGTCGATTAGTTCTGAAAATCAAATAATAAAATGTTGAAGTAACACTCAACTTGGGTTGTTTATCAATCTTTCAAGGGATCGGAATGAAAGCAAAGCGACACGAGGCTCGACGTAATCGGACTAAATGTAATCCCTTGCGAAGTAGACAAGAACCAAACCCGAACCAATCGAGTCACCTTGAAAAACAACACCAAGTTGTAACATAAAACCCTAGCTATTGAACATTGCTTAATGTGGACACTAAAATGACATAGACAACGTGTTTAGGCATGTGTCACCTTTAAACCTCTCTCTTGAAATAAGACCCCAAATAAATAAACATCACCCACATTACAGCTTTAAGCATTCGACTAAACGAAACAGATAAATAGATGTAAGTATAATTGGAAAGCCATGAGCTGAAAGGTAAAGCAAACCAATTAGAATGACAATTTGAGGTTAATATCGGGGCCATTTGACCACTTACTTTTAACCGGTACCACCATCACTACCATCGTGGTCGCCAATATTGAAGTACTCCCCCACATGACAAGAAGACATCGGTGGCGACTAGATTTAATCAGAACTTAAGCCTTGCTTCATGCTTATGATCGGTAGCAGTGCCGTCTCCGATCGGTAGCTTGAAAAAACATGCTAGGGCTTGTGATTAAAGGCTTGAATGCCTCCCTTGTACTATTCATTAATATATAATATATATATATATATATACTATACAATCAATCACAATCGCCTAAATATGGATATACAATCAATCTCTAACAATATACAATCGTTACCTAATATACACGTTATTACACCCCCACAGTCAAACATGAGGTGGACCGAAAATCATCAAAGATAATATGTGGCAGTCCTTTATAGGGCTGTTCAAAACGCTCGGCGCTCGCCGATCGCTCGCCGCTCGTTCGGAATTTGCTCGGAAATTGCTCGCTCGACTTTCCGCTCGGTTGTATATGAGCCGATCGGCTCGGTTCGGTTTGTAAATGAGCCAAGCACGAGCAAAGGTACGCTCGGCTCGGTTCGGCTCGAATAATTTTTATTTATTTAATAATAAATATACACACAATTTACATATAAATTTATGGCTTTATATATAAGACTCTATTGGATTTGACTCAGTAATGCAAACAACCCACTTAACACAATAAAAAAAATAACATTAGATTTAATAGTAAAACAATAAGTCATGATGTGACAGTCTTGACTTCTTTATGTTAATAGTCGTCCATCGCTAATTGTCGCTTCATATCACACCTACGTCACAATGCAACAACTGTTGTCTGACGTATGCTCAAAACCTCACCAGCCTCAATCTAAGCCTCATCCTTGTACACTGGTATCTCAATATTAGTGTTATCATCGGACATTTTGACCTTAGTTGTCACCCGACAATGAAAACATCGAAGGAAGCATCTCAATTTTATAATCGTCCATATAATTCTCCGCTCGATTATCGCTCGGCGCTCGCTCGGAAAATTTTCGCTCGAAGAATGCTCGTTCGATTTTCGGCTCGATTATAAACGAGCCGCTCCGCTCGGTTCGGTTTGTAAACGAGCCAAGCACGAGCAAAGCTCCGTTCGGATCGGCTCGGCTCGTGAACAGCCCTAGTCCTTTAGTAAATATGTCAGCAATCTGATTTCTGGAAGGTACATGACGAACCCGGACTTGGCCACGTTGAACCTTTTCCTGCATAAAATGAATGCCAAGTTCTATATGTTTGGTGCGTTGGTGTTGCACCAGGTTAGCTGTTAAGTAGATGGTGCTGACATTGTCATAGTAAACCAAAGTAGCACGAGTGAGTGGACAGCTTAGTTCTAAAAGTAGGTTGCGCAACCAATAAATTTCAGCAACGACATTAGTAACCCCAAGATATAAGGCTTTGACACTTGAGCGGTAGATAGTAGGTTGATGTTTCGACGACCAAGAAATTAGATTATCCGCATAGTACACATAGTACCCACTCGTGGAGCGGCAGGTGTTAGGGAAGCCAGCCCAGCCTGCGTCCGTATATGCAAGAAAAGGATGGACGAGGAGAAGGACCAAGTGTAGGGCCATATGAAGTCGCTCCTTTTATTTAATCAATGATACATTTAAAAGCATTCCAATGATTTGCCTTTGGTGCATGCATATGGCTACAAATCTGTTTAACAACATAAGTGATGTCAGGACATGTGAAAGTGAGATACTGTAGAGCCTTGGCTAGGCTATGGTATAAAGAAGGATCAAGAAAGTCGCTACCTGAAGTAGCCCTGAGTTTGACATTAGTATCAATAGGTGTAGAAACTGGGTTACAGAACTACATGTCGGCTTGTGTAATGATGTCCTAAGCATAAGTCTGTTGTGTAAGAAACATTGTGTTTTGATAACGGGGGACCGAAAAAACCAAGAAGGAAGTTGAGAAGGCCTAGATCCTTCATAGTAAACTCATTAGCAAGAGGAGACATAAGCTGGTGACGGAGCTAATCCGGTTGATGTGACGAGAAGAATGTCATCAACATAAAGTAATAAGTGAGCCACATGGTCACCATGCTAAAGGGTGAATAAAGATGCATTACATTTACTTTAGCGAAAACCCAAAGTAATAGCATAATATGTGAACCATTGATACTAGGCACATGGAGTTTGTTATAGAATGTATAAAGATTTCTTGAGGCAACAAAGATAAGTAGGAAATCCTTTGTGATGAAAGCATTTGTCATATTGAGTTCATGAATTGCCCATGATTAAGACAACGTAATGGATAAAACTGTACGAATCATGGTTGGCTTAACCACCAGGCTAAACGTGTCCCCACAGTCAATGCCTACCTGTTGTGAATGCCCATCACAGACTAATCGTGCCTTGTACCGTTCCAAAAACCCATCAGATTAAATTTATGCTTAAATAGTCACTTGCTGCGCATGATATTCATATTCGGGAGACGTGGCACAAGTTCCCAAGCCTAGTTTTTAATAAGAGCATCAAACTGATTGGTCATGGGGTTATACCATTCCGGTATGGACATGGACTCTTTTGGGTTTTTAGGAATGAGTATGATGAATGGTTGTGTGGAGAGAGATATGGCGTTTCAGTATAGACATGTGGGGATGAGTTTGATGTGGTGGAGGTGAGGAGTGAGTTGGGCTTTGGGTAGGAGTTGTGGAGGTATCGTGTTGGGGCCGAGGTGGGTAATTAGGCCGTGGGGTGAGGGTAGGTGTAGTGTGTGGTGTTTGAGCTGATGTGTGATGTGGAGTTGAAGGACTTGTAGGGCCTGTGGTGCGAGAAGGGGAGGGAGCCGTAGCTGGTGGTGGGTTTGGTTGGACCTGTACATTGGGCCAAATTAGAGGGTGAAATGGAGCGCAGAGAAAATCATATGAGGATTTGAGGGGAGATGGTGGTGCCGAATGGGAGTGTGGTTTTGTCAAAGACGACATGGCGAGCGATGGTGATTTGCTTGGTTTAGAGGTTAAAACATCTGTAACCTCGGTGAGTGGAAGGGTACCCGAGAAAGACACATGGATGTGAGTGGTTCTCGAGTTTGTGTACGGTGGTGGATGGTGTTAGTGGGTAATAGAGGCGCTCGAACAAGCATAGGTGGTCATATTAGGTGTGTGGCGGTATAAACGTTCGGTGGGAGTTTTGTTGTTTGGGAGGGATGCGTGAGCTAAAAGGGTGCGGATCATATTGTTGACGGTACGTATTTTCTGATATGCTTTGTCATTTTGAGATGAGGTGTGGGGGCATGAAAGGTGATAGAGAATTCCATGGTGGGTGAAAAATTAGCGAAAAGGAGAGTTGACATATTCATGATCGTTGTCATATTGAAGGGTTCTAATGTGTTTTGCGAATTGGATTTCAATGTGTTTGTAAAATTGACAAAATATGGAGAACACCTGGGACTTTCTTGCAATTGGAAAATTTCTTAAGAAATTAGTGAAGTCATCCAAAAATAATAAATAGTATCGAGGACCTCCCAAACTTAATATGGGAGAAAGTCCATAGGGTAACTTAACATTTTTACCAAAACCACAAGATTGACAAATATCTTTATTCAAAATACCACAATCAATAATAGAATTTGAATGTTGTAAAGTTTGGAACAAAGGTTGTTTTGGATGACTGAAACGTTCGTGCCATAAAGTAGAAGAAATAACAGTAAAAGAGGATGGTGTGGTGGTGCTTCCCAGTCCGAGCAAAATTTGGCACATGTCACTGTTGCTGTTGCATCATAGGATAGGGATCCGAGTCTTTTAAACCTTCACAAGAAAACCAAAATGGTCATACTTTACCGAAACAGAATTGTCGGTGGTATCTTATAGAAATAAGGTTTTTAATGAGTTTTGGTGCGTCTAAGATGTTTTTAAGGACAAACGCTGGGAAGGGTGGTGGGAAGGTTTGTGTGCCATGTCTAATAACTAGAATAGTAGTACCACTGGTAAGTATATCCCGTGGGATGCTATTATTAAAAAAAGACTGAAAATTACCTTGTGTTTTGGTCATGGTGGTTGTGGCTTTCGTGTTTTCAGTTTTTTAATGATAACATCTTTCAAGAGGTGAAAATTACTGCTTAACAGGTGAACTGAACGGGCACATTTATTGTCTTGAAAACATCTTATTGTTCTTGAAAACATGGATTGCTCTTGAAAACATCTTTCACCACAACCACCATCCATGTATTGTTCTCCACAACTTTCAATTCTTGACAATACGTGGAGACACTGGAGAAGTCATCGAGTCTGGTGTTGGTTAACTTGTTTAAGAGGTGAACTAAACGGGCACATTTATTGTCTTGAAAGATGTGTTCATGAGCAATCCATGCGTCATAAGCAGTAATGTTTGGCTGAAGGATTGTGGAAGCAAGTCGGTTGAGATGGTGTCATAAATCTATTGCTACACAATAGCATCTAGACGATCTCATGAGTCATCAATGGGTCTTTTTTCTTTGTCTTTGTCCGCTTCTTTGGAGAAGAGGAGGAGCCGATGATGGGTTTTAAAGAGAGGTGATCATAAACCTAGAAGGTGCAACAGTGGATTTTGAAGAACTCGGACCAAGAAGCATAGCGTCCGTTGTCCATCTCCATATTCAACCAAAAGGGCATCATTGGTTATCGTTTTCAATCCATTTAAAACACTTGTCGATATCCTTTTGAACATATAACGACTTTATTTTTGAAGGTTTTCTCTAAAATTCCATTTGTTAAATTAATTTATGTTGTGATCTATTAGTGACTTAATTGATTTTTACTTGTTAGTTTATCGAATTTGATTTAATTTCATTCATTTATCTATTGCAATGGGAAACCATTATTTGGAGTTAACTCAAGTCTCAAACTCACGAGAAGAAAAAGAAAAACAGTTAAAATTGATTTTAGTTGGGGTAATAAATATTTTAGAAGGTATTAGAAGGAATTTCTTGTGGGTGGTCTGCCTATGGGGCTTTATAAAGAAGCAAACTTGGGTTTGTTTTTTTGTCAGAATCATTTCTCACCTCTTTTGTCTGTACCGCGTAGACGCGTGCAGACGTTTGGGGTCTGCAGATTGTTTGTTTTTTGGAAGACCTTTCGCTCAAAAAGGTCTTCCTGACCTCTCCTTGGTGCAGACTTGTTCTAAGGTCTTTAAAGGTCTTTTCCTCTCCTCACCCACCACCACCACCACCACCACCCACCACCATCACCTTCCATCACCACCACGGTCCACCACCCACCACCGTCCACCACCACGGTCCACCACCACCACCCACCACCGTCCACCACCACTACCGTCCACCACCACCACCACTACCGTCCACCACCACCACCACTACCGTCCACCACCACCACCCACCACCGTCCACCACCACCACCACGGTCCATCACTACCACCACCACCACGGTCTACCACCAGACTGCTGTAAAAAACTATTTTATTTAAATTTCTGTTTATTTCAGCAGCCTGCACACGTTAACAAACAAACAGTCTTCTTCTTGCAGACTGCAGACCTTTGGTCCACATCTTCTCCTGTAGATGTCTGCAGATGTGGTCCGCAGACTACAGACCTTTTCCTGCAGAAAAAGACAAACATTACCTTGGTCTTACTACTAAAATGGTGATGGAGGTTTAGAGAACAAAGTGAACAATTATGGATAAACTGGTCATGATATTTCATGGTAGAAGGTGGGCAAAGGATGTAGTGTCGGTAAAGAAGACACAACAGGGAGTGTAGAAGAACATTGGTTTGATTGGGAGGGATTTCCACAAGTTAAATATAAATATAGAACAAAAATTGGTTGGCTCAATAGGGCGATGCTGCAAGAAAAATGGGTCGGGGAAGGGCTTCTATGCTCATTATATCCGAATATGTTTAAGAAAGCTGCAAAGAAAAGTGTGTTGGTTTAGGAAAACCATAGCAGAATAGGAGAAAGGATTATATGGGATGGGAAATTGATGTCACACCCGGATTCAGTGCTGGAATGCAATGATTTTTCTGCACTTATGGCGTCTTTAAAAAGTTGTTGCATCAACTGTAATCTGGACAAATGGGCTGGATGTCGAATGGGTGGGATCAGTATGAGGTCAAAATAGTTAGAAATGATCTAAGAATTGTCGATAGCAACCCCTCCATAGAATATGTTACGAGGTGGTGTAAATGGGCGACTCCGAAAGCAAATATGTTTTCTTGGAAAGTTTGGCGGTGAGAATTCCAACTATATCAGAACTTACTCGAATAGGTGTATCGATGAGAAATCAAAGATGTGTTAGATGTGGCTACGCGGAAGAAACGGGGGATCATGTCAGTCAATTGTCTTGCAGCAAAGGCTATATGGTGGGCGGTGGGAAGGTGGACGGAAACTACCGGACTTAGTTCCACACAGTCAAAGAGTTGTTTAAGGCAATAGATGAACTGCACATTCAATCTAAAAGGAAAAAACCATGACCATGGTTATTATGATGACACAATGGGTGATATGGGGGTGATAGATACAAAAGAATTTTTGACAAGAAATCTAGTACACATGTGGAGTTCTTAGAGGAAATAAAGGAGAGCACTTTTTTGTGTTTGAAGATTCGGGCGAGATGGAAAAACTTTTCGTTAGAGAGGTGGCTTAAATTTGATGTAAATATATTTTGACGTACTTAGAGATCTCATTTTGGTTGCATGTTTTTTCCCTTGCTTTCTAGTAATCGTTTCCTAGTTTGATAAAAAAAATGAAAACCGAAAAGTAAGGATTAATTGGTTTGGGCTGTAACATTGAAAAATGGGCTGAACTTATATACGGTGGATTAATGAGTTCGGCTTGGGCTGCCAAGAAAGAACCGAAATAAAGAAATTCTAGCCATTCTAGATTTCTAGGGGTGCAGCCCTTGGCTATGATTTATTTAATTTATTTCAAGAACACAACATTAATTCTTTCATTTCAAAAATTCAATGACACAATATTAGTTCTTTTATTTCTTTGGTTAGTTAAATTGTTTCTTGAGATAAGGTTGGGTTCAATTGACAAAGCTATTGGAGTTAACGTGTTGCTCGAGATTAAAAGGTTTGAGCCCCGTCAAAGATGGATTTGGTGTAATTTAAGCCGTTAAAAAATCAAATTATTTCTTGTAATCACAATGTTACGTATGGTTTTGATTAGGCATGTCAATATGTATTTATTTTAAGTTGTGAATTTTTGCAAGACATATCAGTGAATGATTAGAGTGTATTTGTGTGCTTAATATAATTAGTGTTAGAAGGATTTACTATTTTGAACACTTTTATAACACCTCAAACTTTAAAGAAAATTTGTAGGAGTGGCGTTTTACTAAAAGTAAAAATAACAAACCCTAAATGAGCCAAGGTTGGCCCGAGCTAGTGCAGTTCGAGCTCGGCTCATTCAATTTTGGAGAGCTCGGGCTCGTAAGGAGTTTTTCAAACTTGTTTATAATTTTTTAAAATTACTTACATATATATTGACTTTCATACACACATTAAATAAAAGTTATTAAACTTAAAAAGCTTGTTTAGGCTATAGCAAGCCAAATTGAGTTTGCTTTGTGAATCTCGGGCTCATGCTAAATTATTAAATGAGTCTCAATAAATACTTAAGCTCGTTTTAGTTTGGCTCGATTTGAGTTTTTGCAAGCTATTCTCAAGGGTGGCTCTTAACTTTTTCGAACTCCTGTATACCCAAAATAGGTTAATCACAAAAAAATCAAGTTCAAGGAAAATGAAGTATCAAGTAAAAAACCACGTGCTTGACAAGTGACAAATGAAATGTAATGAGTGATCACTTGACAACTTCTTGCAAATTTTAAATAAAGTTATACAGAAAAGTCCTTTTATAAACGAGGTCTTACAAGTTTTATTTACATGTTTTCGTACAAAGTGTGTTCTCAAATCATAAGGAATAAAAAAAAAAGATCAAGTAGTAATTTTTTTTTATTTCCCTCATTAGATTCTTACGATAAGGTAATTACCCTATTAAGAATATTAAAAACTTCATGAAGACTAGTTGGTAACCCGCGCGTTGCGGCGGGTCTAAAAACTACATCAAATTGTATCAATTCATTAAGACGTAAAATTCATCGAAAACTTTTTATTTAAATGATATATTAAATAACGAATACTTGTAACAACATAAGATAATTATTCTTATCTCAACTAAAGTATAATAACATTCGTACGAATTATTGAAATACATTGATTTTAGGTGGATTCTAGTAATAATCCATTCAACAACTCGTAAGGTTAGTTCCATAATACATTTATTCTCAAGACTACACTATCTCACACGTAACACTTTGGTCATGCCTACCACTTAACGATATATACTATTAAATGATACAAACAACTTTGTCAAATAACTTTACGTTTTGTTTCATACGTGACATACACACATGAATTCACCAAAGTTGCTCCATGTAATAAATAATAAGTAGGAGAGGGGATGTACAAGAGGATTTTGCATAGAAGGGTATTATTGGGAAAAATTTCATGACATTTTGGGTGTGAAGCACTAAACTTTTCATATGCCATCTTAAAAAACATAGGAAATTACAAATGTAGTCATCTCTCCTCCTTAATAAGGTAACATAGATATGGAGAAATATCAATTTCTTCGGTTTTGTCCGTGGCAACGTGTCGTTTTTGTCTTGATTGTTTTCCACAATATTCATATTCCTATAGTACACACTATCAATTGCGTCAACGTCAACAGTACTTAATCAAGATTGGTACACTTGGCTATTTACTATCCACTTCAAAATGTTTCTTTGATTAATTTTGGTTTCTGTTTGTGTTTCTTTTTGGATCTTACTTTCCCTTTAGTGTATTAGTTAAGGGGGGCAAGTGGCATCTTCGGCTTAAGGCATTGGGCTTGCGAAGTCTCGCGTCTACACTGCCCCTTGCTATGGGGCTTGAGGTTGAAGCTTGAAAATTCGGTTTCACCAAGCTGAAGAAAGGAGGGAGAGAAGCCGAAGAAAACAAAGGAAAAAGTGGGTTTTTTTGGGTGGGGACCATCTCATAGGGTGTGTGTGATTTATGGTATGTTTAAAATGATGGGGTCCTTGGTTTCAGGCTACTTTAGGCTTGACGTTTTCAGTATTTAAGCCACTTTAGGCTAGTTTGGGGTTAAAATAACATGGCACTATGTGATGGGCATGCGGCTACACGGGGCTTGTGCCCTTCACCCCAAATACTTTTCTTATCAACACTATTCAATAACGCTATTCAATTTTTATGAATTTTTGTTAACGGGTTAAACTTAATTTTTAATTTTACTGTAGCATGACATTCTTGACACTATAACTCTTTCCTCCAAAACTAAACACTCTGTTATTCCTAATAGGATAATCGGAGCTCTACCAAATCCTCCCAAGACTCTCGTTCGTAAGCTTATCAAACGCACCCAAAGGTGAGTTCATACTTGTCCATTTTTCCGTTTTATCACTATTTGGGACTCAACATGTATCCTATCAAAAATCACACTAAAATCGCTCGATGATTCTTTTAAGCACATAAACTCAATCTATAAATCATGCTTATATGTTATGTCATGCTATATGTCAAATACTAGATACAAATGCCTTAAGCATAACTCATTAACTTTGAAAGCCTACCTTAACATGTATAGCGCTATAGGAGTAGCACTCCGCCCATCTTGTGGGTCATTGTTAAGTAATCTAATCGGACTTTCACTTCGGTGATAGGATATGCTAGTGATAATCTATGGTTTGAGTATGCCTTTTGTATGTTGTATGCGCATCTAGACTAGCAAACTATAGCATGAGGATTCGAGTTAAACATTCTTTATACTATGTATGTAAACCAAAACTAGTATGCTCACCAATGCTTTATGTGTTAACAGATATTTTATACATGTTGCAGGAAATGCTTGATATGATGATCCAAGAACTTAATTAGGATTAGACTTAGAAACACACTATTTTAATTTTGTTGTTATGTTGTTGTAATTTCATTTCCTATGAACAAGATGTATCCCTTTTGATTATTTTATGAAATCAACTTATTTAAAATTTTATTGCCACAATTTAGTGTCATGATGTCTTTGAACAATCTATCACAAGTCGCGCCTCGATATTTTCCGCCATCGGTTGGGATGTGACAGTTTACATGATGCAACCCCCCGATTATGTGAATCCTTATCACCCTCACCATGTTTGCAAGCTACGTAAATCCTTGTACGGATTGAAACAAGCCCCACGAGCTTGGTACAACGAACTCACCACCTTTCTTCTCAAGTTTGGTTTTCGCAAGTCATTTGCGGACCCATCTTTATTCATCTACAACAAAGACTCCATTAGATCTTATGTTATTGTTTACGTGGATGATATTGTCTTTACTGGCAATAACAACACTTTTCTTGAGTCTTTCATAGCTTCGCTTGCAAATAGGTTCTCCATTAAAGACCTTGGGCTCTTCACCATTTTCTTGGCATTGAGGTCATTCAAACCACAAATGGCCTATTCCTTTCCCAACATCGCCATATCAGGATCTCCTCACAACCTTCAATATGGACGGTGCCAAAGATGTTCATACCCCTCTCGGCACATCGGTCACTCTCTCTCCGCATGACCTATCTCCAAAAATCGACTCTACTCCCTACCGGAAACTTGTTGGATCACTTCAATATTTGGCCTTCACTCGACCCGATATTTCTTATGCCGTTAACAAATTATCCCAATTCATGCATATGCCAACTCAAACTCACTGGCAAGCGCTCAAACGCGTCTTACGGTATCTCAAGGGAACCATTCACCATGATCTCTTCCTTAACCGAATTTCCTCTGTCTCTCTGCCTTCTCGGACTCGGATTGGGGTGGAATCTTAGATGGAGGACGCTCAACTGCTGCATATCTCTATTTGGGCTCGAACATTGTCTCGTGGAGGTCATGCCGGCAAAAATCTGTTTCACGGTCATCTACACAAGTGGAATACAGGGCACTTGCCAACGCTACCGCTGAATTAATTTAGGTTCAAAACCTATTACAGGAACATGGAATTACAATCGCTCAAACGCCTGCTTTATTATGTGACAACACGGGGGCGACTTACCTATGTGCTAATCTCGTCTATCACTCCCGCATGAAGCATGTTGCTCTCGACTACCACTTCGTTCATGAACTGGTCTCAACCGGTCTACTAAAAGTGCTTCACATCAATTCTGCCGACGAGCCTGCAGATGTGGTTACTAAACATTGCCTCGTCAACCCATTCATAAATTCCGCTCCAAGATCGGAGTCTCCAACGGATCCTCTATCTTGTGGGGGCGTATTAAAGAGGATATTATGGAGGATACTAAGCCACTAAATCAGCCCAAAGAATCAGTCAACAATATAAATTAATTAGTCAATATTATGTATTAACTTTTCCTTTAATTATGGCCCCAATTCTTGTTGTAAATTAATGTATATATTCACATTGTATGAATGAAAGAAAGAACAGAACCTTTTACCATTACTGTGTAATCTATACTACATTATAAAGGAGGAGACATGGACAAATATGTTCAAAGTTAGAATGGTATACCAAGAGTTTCTTTACAATTTCCTAAATTTTACCACTTTTCTTCCGTAAATGCCCCTATAAGATAATCAACTTTTATATGAAAATGGAACTTACCCAAACTCAATAAACACACGGGATAAACAATATTTTTGAACAAATCTCATATAATGGCGATGAAAGATAATAATTTATGTTACCACAATTAATAATCTTATATCAGCTATGAGTTTTAAAACTTTAAAATATAGTGACTGAAGCTTTCCTAAAGTTAAAGTCAAGTTAACCAGAGTACCTTTTTTATATCATTCAACACAATCATTTTTGTTTTTAATTTTAATTATGATAATTACGTGAAATTATTCCAACCCACTTGTGGATCTCGCTGCAACGCGCGAGTAAACCTACTAGCCTCTATAATATTTGACTTGTAAACTTAAACTTACAAGGTGGCATTCGATATCTTGATCACACAAGAACATATAACTACACGACTTTTTTTTTTGTAAATAAACATTTTTTATTGACTTTTGATATCTTCTCAATGCACTCCATGTACTGCCTGTTTTATGCCACTGCCTTTTTGCTTCAATATTATCCCACTGACAAGCAATTGAAAATTCCTGCAACCAAGGATCCTACTTTGCCGACTCCCTTTCTATCGACACTCGGAGTTCGGTCACCTCCATTTCTCTCGGCAGCACTTCTCTTTCTTTCCATCCGAGTTGACCCAAAAAAAAAAAACTTAAGCAGACTACCTTAGCCTCCTTGTTATTTTGCTTTCTTTGGCTTTGACTTGAAGCTAATTCTACTAACCAAAACACAATGCTAATTGTAATGATCGAACAATTAAACTTCTTTGGTGCAATAAAACTTGATTGATAGACAACCAACAAACTTCGATGTAGATGTACGACTGCTCTTTTTTTTTCTATAAGTTCTTCCTTTTTTCGTGTTCAATCATGCATCGGTTTACCGTCGTCTCGCAAGGGGTTGCTGCTCCTTCTATAAAACGACTCTCAAAACTGTTGCTATGATACTACTTGTTAAACTTGGAGGAAACTAAAAACTTTTGTTGATTAGTGGATGAATATAAACATAGGAAACAAGAGATTATATAGACTAGCTTTTTTAATCCTACTAGAACTCTAAAAGTACTAAACGGTAATTAACTAAACAATACAGAACATAAATTAATCGTAATACTAATAGATAACCTAAATAATAATTAAACAAACTTAATTATTATTTTACTCGTTTACTCTTTCGACTTTAGCCATTCGAGTTGATATCAATACATTTTTCAAAGGGGGAGCCGCCTTTCAAAGGTCGATCTAGTGCATAAGGATGGGACTAGGCACCCGTACACCTTTCTTTACCCATAATTAAAAATAAAAAAATGGGAAAAATCACAAAAATGGCCATTGACCAAGGTCTTTTTTGGGAAAATCACAAAAATCTCCCATCTCTTTGGATAGAGGCCTTATGGTGCACAAGACAGCTCAGGCGTCTCCCGTGAGGCTTCCATGATAGACCAATGGTTGTGTGACACGTGTATTATTTATTTAATATTAGAAGAAGTATATTATTTAATTATTAATTTTCCTTGGGACTTTAACAGAGGAGAATAGAAGATGAGTTGTAATATATCTATATTATTATACTAGCAGGAATGCCCGCGCATTGCCGCGAGTACTTACGTTTTATTACCGCACGTTGCGCGATGAATTCCACGTAATTTATTTTTAAAAACAATTGATGAAGATCAAATTTGTACAAACAAAATAATTTACAAAATGATCTTCTGAAAAAGGCAATCTAATTCGACCTACCTTAGTATTAAATCGAAAGAAGTTACCATCCAAAGGTTGTTAATGGGTGGTCAAATATAATGAAAGCTAGGGTCATCCACGAGAAGATGTTAACTCATATCTATATCATATATGCAACAAATTTGGTATACTAAACCTTGATATATGATTGCAACATGTGGTAATTAAGTTCCTAATTATGTATGATAAACTTTTTAAAATGAAAAAAAAAGATCTTACTCTTTTTATTGTTCAACTCCAGCCTTGTTCAACTTTCTCTGCAAGATTTTTAGAAAATATAGGTAACTGCAAGTATGTTAAATGTTAATCCCATGGCATGTTTACAGCTAAAAGATCAAGAAAAAAGCTAGGTAGATTGGGTAATGGGTCAAACAGGCTTTTGTTGAAATGGGTCATCTTGTCCGGGTCATGTTTGATTGGCCAACAAATATGTTCTGGTCCACTCTTTGATTTTTGTAAATAAAAAAAAGACGAAGAAACAATCTAGGAGGTTGTTTGAGCAGAGGACGTGTATGAGATCTACGTAAGTGGTAGATAGAAAATAAAAATGAGATTGCAATGAACATCATTGTAAAAAACTTCAAAAAAAGAACATAAATTAAAGTCTTTCAAAAACATAAAAACTGTTATCCCAACTCAAAAACAAAGTTCCCAACTTCAATCTACAAATATCAAAAACCAACACACATCAAAACCTACAAGCACAAATAAAAGTCAACATGATGACCATTTGACCACTATGATATGTTTTTCCTCTGCAGCGTTCTCGGCCTTGGCTTATAATTTGTTAAGCTGTTTCTTTCGTTCATAAACAAATTGGGCCTTCACCTTCCTCTTTTTTCTCAAGATCCTGCAAGTAATTGAAACAATAATGATACATCAATAACTTAAATGTTTTAATAGTTTCAGGTAAAACAAAAATGTTATAATATTTTTAGGTAAAATATAATAGGATCTATGAATTCTTAGTGCTAGCAATAGAAAAATGACATGAGTCCAATTCGGGCAACCGCATAGTCATCAAGAGTGTTAAATAAGCAAGACGCTCGTTAAGTATTCATGCTTGGTTTTCCAAAAGCTAGAATTGAGCAAACTTAAAGGAGATCAAGCTTTAGTATCATATTGCTTCTGTATAAAAATATTTTTTTTGTAAATTGGCTGTTAATAAAGACCAATTTTATAAATTGGAACTGTCAATCATATGAAATAATAAAATAACTCAAAATTATACTACAGCAGATGTCCATCAAAAAGAAAATAATGCCTTTTTACCAAAGTCAAAACTAATTTGTGAATATAATTAGCACATGGATAGAATTATTTGATTAGGAAATTTGATAGCAATTGAAGATAACTAAACATAACATTATCAACATGAATGAAAACGAATAACATTATATAAAATAAAATAAGATCTGCAATTTCATGATAAGAGTGATTACCTTGATGGTTCATTAATGATTCCATCCAACTTCAGATGAGAGCCGGCCAAGCAAACAGTACTTATGTCTACCAATTAGCCTCAATACCCTACAAACATGAATGGATATCATTAGACCTTTTCTTGTAAATAGTATCAAAGACCATATTATGTCTCTCAAAATGCAAAAGAAAAAAACAAATCGTTCAATTCTCAACCTAACATAGGTTACAGACGTAAGCACAAACAAATCTAACTGGTCTCGTAGGTCTAAATTTATATCAGCAAAATTAACAAAAGAAATGATAATCATAATCAAGTCAAGAATATGAAAGAAACTTGACAGTAAAAACGAAGGGTAACCTACATATCTGAAAATATATATAGGAGGCACGAGACGATTCACATGAGGCAGACGATTCAGCAGCCTGAGCATTCTCATTCATATTCAATTTTGCCCATTACTTGTTGAGACTCCAAAAGCTGAAACCCATATTAAAGAGACATTGGGTTTTAATGGGGTTTCAATTACAATAAAGGAGTCTGTGTACAAATGGGGGTTATATTATTGTAGAGAAGATATTAACTATAACTATGTATTAAACACAAGTACTATGGGCATGATATGTTGTATAAAGGGGCATAATTGGAAGAAAGGGAGTAAAATATAGAGATGTATGCTTATGCCTCTTCATATGCCATCTTAAACACTTGATAAAATTACCTTTGTAGCCATCTCTCCTCCTTAATAAGGTAACATAGATTATTAAGGATGAGTGATGTACAAGATGGGAAAACCACAATTGTTAATTCTTAAAGTGTTATTAAATGACGTTGATTCAAGGAAGCGACAGTGGTAGGGTGGGGAAGAAGCCTCTCAGACGACTCGGTGGTATGTCAGATGCCCTCTCCATTGCCGCTGACCTTGGCTTCTCTGTTGCTCCTCTTCCTTCTCAGGTCTATTTTTAATCTATCTCACTATTATTATTATTATTAATATTATTATTATTATTATTATTATTATTATTATATGCTGTGATTTTAATACTTTCTAGGGTTTAGGAATGTTAGTTAGTTTGCTGCTTTCTAGACAGACACTCTTGTTGCTTATGTTGAGCACCCACAATGTTCAAACCTCGCAAACCGCCACATCGATTCATAAACCTCCCTCAGAAACTCCAGTTTTCCCACAATTAAAAAATGATTATATATATATATGTGTTGGGGGGAGGGGGCACAAATGAAGTTCATTTGAGGTAAGGACTGTCGGACTTGCTTAGGACTGGACGAGGTAAGTGGTACGTGGCATGTGTCACATCAGATTCGGACAAGCAAAAATACCATATTGTGGGTGCTCTAATGCCAAGTAGCAAAAGTCATTCAGATGAAAGCCAGGTTTTATTTATTTAGAGATTGACATGTTTAGTGTTTTTTCTTTCAAGTATTAGTATATGAAGAGTGTAAGGGTGTTGTATAGTACATTGTTGATATTGTGACATTCTTTATATTTTTCGATAATGTGTTGTCAAAGATTGTCAAATTAGAATTTTGCAATATATGGGTTTAAGATTGCAAGAAGAGCTTTTTACTTCTTCACAAAATAAAGAAGCTTGGGCTAATTGGCAAGGATGATATAAATCATATAATAGCGAAGGTTTAGGTTTGTATAGTTTATGATTAAAGAAATTAAGAGGGAGTGGTTGCCCCTTTTGTTGCTTATGCTTATACTCGATTGGGTTCTTGAATCACAAATGATTAATATTGACTTTTTAGGCTCCGAGTATTTAGCCGAAACGTAGTGGGTTGTGGTCTTTTCATGTACATCTTGACTCAGTCCTTACAAAAGTAACCCCAAAGTTGATTTTACGACAAGTACCTTCCCTATGAAGTTTAGAGAAGTTAAAGTATATTCGTATTTATAACCCATTGGCTTCTGCTTCAACAGAGTACATATATAATATATATAATATATTTCCTTTAAATTACTTATTGATTAAACATAATTCAGTTACATCAAAGTTGAAACTGCATAAATCTGTTTATGTATAGTTTTCGCAGCGCGGAAATGGAGATGATGATCCGCAACATATACAAGGAAACTATATGCCCTATATTTTATGCAGATGTGAGTCTCACTGTCTCCTATATTATCACTGGCGCAGCTTAGTTGGGGTGGGGAGGGGCGGCCGACCCCTCCGGATTTTCGCGCAGAAGTTCCGATTATATAGTATCCGTATAGAAAATTTTGAAAATATAGGGTTTCGACCCCCGAAACTAGTGACTTCCGAACCCCGGTGACTTCCGACCCCCCTCTGAGCTTGTCCACCCATATAACCTCAGTTTCTAAGTTCTAACAAATTGTATGTTAGTATTTTATTTTTTATAAGACATAGAATTTGACTATGAAAAGAACGGTTACCGGGCATAAAGTTAGTATTTTATTTTTATAAGACATATATTTTGACTATGAAAAGAACGGAAATGAGCCTCGAGGCGTTTTCCGTTCGCCTCAAGAGGCGTAAGCCTTGAGGCGAACTAAGGCGTCAAAAACATCAAAAATACACATTAAAATGACATCAAAAATATGTAATTGACTTTTCAAACATTAGAAGCGACATGGGATGTTAGAAATTGGCACTAAAAGTCTAAACATTAAAAACAAACATCCAAACCACATGAGGCGCAATTTGCCTTAACGCCTCAGCCCTATGAGGCGCATGTACGAAATAACTCGCTGAGGAGCCACGCCAGACTCGTTTTCAAGCCCTCGAAGTGCATGCCTCAACCGTTTTTTTTAACCATGACCGTCTCTTATATTGCCAAATACCAGGCTGCTCACTTTGCCATCAACTTTGTCCTATCGTCCTATCTGTTTTCATGTTTAAGAAGACTTGCAGAATTTATCAGCTGTGGTGAAAAGGGTGATGATTTGATACGAGTTTTAAGGGACCTTACCTCTGTACGATGAAATATTGCATATTTGCAGGTTGAGCTTCAAGGTCGAAAGGTGAAGTTTCTAATTATCCTATTATTGGACATGTTTCTGTGTGTTTATATAGTGAAATCCCAATGTTTTGAGATATCGAATACCGATCATATGTGTTTGACACTTGGACCAAAATCCGTAAATCATATCATTTGTGATTCTTTTCAGGAAGATAAGAATGTTGCTCACTTGACACATGTGAGTGAAATGGAAAAGAAGATAGAAACTTTAGCAAGGATCACTACTATATTGACAGGTGTTATTAAGAATAAGGTACTGTAGATGGAGCGCTGAACTCTCCCGAACCGGTTCTCACGGTTACAAAGGAAAAAAAAGGCCAATTGGCAACATGTTGACATTTGTTCTTTCATTTATTTTTTAGGACCGAATTATAGCCCGTCTTCAACAGCCATATTCATTAGATTGTATTCCCGTGGAAGAAGAGTATCAGGTCAATCCAATTTCTTATAATTTATATCGAGTAGATAATAGAAAATGATACGAACCAAATGAAATGCGAGTCTTCTTTACATGCTTGGCATCTTTTTGTTAACATTTTGCAACGTTTAATAATCAATATACTAATCATTTTCTCCCGGGATTTACAGAAACAATTCTCATAACCATTGATGAAGGCTGTCAGTGATTATGATCCTCTAATATCGTCGGTTGCAGATTTCCAGTGGACTCAAAACTTTAAAGAGCACCCGCTACAACGCGCGGGCATTACTATTAGTTATGATAATAATTTTTAAAACAAAAGATGTCACAGCTCATGTTCTCGACTTATAACAGAAAAGAACAGAAGCACCACCGGAGCTTCCACCTCCACCTCCGGACTTTAACAGAGGAGACGTCAGTGACTTTTAAAACCTCCCACCATATTATTTCTTCAATCGGACAGAGACGGTAGTGAGAGACGTCGTGAAAAAGAAAAAAGCACCATCGGAGCTTCAACATATCCCGTCTTGGTTGTGGTGGTGGTGCCAGAGAAAGGAGAGAAATGGAAACAGTTGGTGGGGGTGGTCTCGGAGACGTCTCTGCGACGTCTGCCGGCCTTTGGCGTCTATGTGCCTCCCCCACCTCCCAGGAGACGTCTCGGCAGCGCGGAGCCGTTTCTGAGACGGGTCACAAGAAAAACAAACAGGTGGCGTCGTTTCATTGGGCAGCACCGGTGGCGTCTCCGGAGTCGCTTCCACCACCTCAGAATCCGGGAACCGACTCCCCCAAATCATGAGAGGTGGCTATCTTGATGATTTTGCTCGGTTAAAGGCTATTATGGTGGTTTTCCCTTCAAAATTTCCTATCTATACAAACCTGAAATAAAATACAAAAAGTACTATTCATTAGTCACACTTTTAATCTATGTAATTTTGTTTTTCTTTATATTACTTTTGTGATTAAATTATTGCTTTACTTTTTTAACCTAGTTTATTACGTCCAGACTTGCTTGTCTTTGGGTGGGCCGGGGGAAACACGCTTGTGTCGACCTAACAGGTGTATCTTCCCTGGTTGGTTTGAGGGATAATGGTTTTGTAGTTGGCAAGCGGTGCGGAAAGCAGAGGTGAAGAAAGTTGAGAAACATGCTAAAGCTTGTGAGGAGAACCAACACGTTTTCGTACCCCTGTCATTTGATACCTTTGGCTCCCTGGCACCGGAAGCCATCCGTTTCCTGACTAGAGTCCAACGGGTTATTCACAGCAATGTCTCGGCGCCACGAGGGCATGGGTTCGTTTTTAGCAGGTTAGGGTTTGCCATTCAGAAGGGTTGGCGCGCAACTTGTTGCCCGCCTGCCCGCTATCTTGATGTAATTTTTCACGGTTATGTGTTTAATTACTTTTATATTACAATATATTAATAATCATCTTGATTTAAATAGTATGGTTTTAATTTTTCTATTTTGGCTACATTTTTTTTTTACTTTTTTTGTTAACTTTTTTTTTCCCATTTTGACCACCAAATTTTTTGTTAAGTTTTTTTCCCTCATTTTGACCACACAATGTTTTTTTACTTTTTGTTTAAGTTTTTTTTTATCCCGTTTTAGCCACCAACTTTTTTACTAAGTTTTTTTTTTCCATTTTGGCCCCCGACATAATGCGTTTTTTTACCCGATTTCGCACAGGTTCGGTTTTTGTTCGTTTATTATCTATATATTTAATGATCACGAAATGAATAGCTGCTTCACTCTAATGTACGCAACCGGCCATCGACCAAATCTACCGTGCGTCATCTCCACCATGTGCCGCGGACCGCAGGAGATTCCCAGTATTCTCCGCGTAGCCGCTGCCTTTTTGTATTTTCTCATTGTCCAAGGTTAGTCTCTATGCCTTTGTCGGTTACCAAAATCCGTATTAACTCGTCATGTGAAAAATGCTCAACGCGCATATTAATACACCTACTTAATTTAGTAACTAAGTTCAAATTACTAAAACAATGTGATCTTTGAACGAAAATTCAACAAATTTAAATCATATGACTAACTAGGTGAAGTTGACCTAACCTGACCCGACTCATATTTTACCCTCGTAATAAAAGTTTTTGGATTCGTTACTCCTGCCTTCATTCATTTTTTTCGCACGACAAAGGATTTTATCATACCATGCCAGCGATGAGTTGTAAAACCCGCAACAACAAACTTTACGTAATTGTATCTTTTACATTAAAATCACTCAATCTTTCTCATCTGTGTCATACAAAAAAAAAAAAAAAAAAAAAAAAAAAAATTCTGAATTTATTGTTTTCATAGATAGTAAATTACTTCACTTGTGCTGTTACGCCAGATAGTAAGTTCGAATCCTGAGCCCATCCAGTTTTTCGTTCCATCGTGTGTTACGTCAGAGAGTTCTTCCCTTATGTTGGCACAACGATTGTCAAGTGGCAGCCAACGGTATGGTTTCCCGGGGAACGCCCAAGCCAAATTCTGAAGGCAGCGTGAGCTCAGTTAAGACAACATAGTTTGGTCAAAGTGGGGGCAACAAGACTCTTTAATTTGAAAAGTGCGGTAGCCAAACACAAAGAAAATCGATGTTTAAAAATAAAACTTTCCTTATAATTAGTTTTTTTTATTATTTTTTTCAAGTTTGGGCCCACCAGGGCCGACCCAATAATAGAGAGAGGTAAGGCAAGAGGCTAGGGCCCCCAAGAATTTAGGGCCTCATTCTTTGGATTTATATATATCAAAACTGAATTTGGGCCCAACACTAGTACGGGGTAAAAACACCTATCTGTCAATTAGTGGCAACTGGCAACTTGGCAAGCGGCGATCACAATTCATGGTCTGGTGATCTGGTCTTCTATGGAATTGTTCTAAAATATAACCTTATTTGACTTATAATCGATGTAAGTATTTTTCTTTCTTCTTGTAATGGTATCATTGAATCTCACATATACTTGGTTTAGCAAGATATGGATTAAAAAGGCTGGAAACAAGAATTAAAAAAACGTGTCATGCTTTCGAAAAACGGCCCCAAAACTTCAATTCACTTAGGGCCACCAAAAAGGTTGGGCCGGCTTTGGGCCCACTATAAGATTACACACCAAACGTGAACAGTGGATGGGATTGGATTCTAGATGTTCACACCAAAAGATGTTGAGACAACGAAACTTTACTATGTGGAGTTGCGGACCACATTTGTTTTTTTGTTAATGCCAACAATTACGTTTAAAAGAAACTACCAAGAAGCTAAAGCCACTGATGTTAATATAAACCACATATATACGTAATGAAGGATCGAAAGTTGTAAGAATGTGTTGCTCGGCTGTCGCTCTTGGATTGCCATCGACCGTGTTGGAAATATGTGAACTTTGTACTTATATATCTAATATATTTGTGGTTGATATAATTATTGTTTAGTATTTATTTGTTTCACTACGAGAGAGGATCATTGATGTGCGTGGTTTTAGCAAAATAAAAGATATTATTTTCCCGGTGTTAAAAACTTGGTGTTTTAATCCAGAAACTTTGGTTTGGGTCAAATGACTTAATTTTACTAAACCGGTTTTACTAGGTTTTTAAATTTATAAAGTAAACAATATTTACTTTCGAAACTAAAACCAACACATAGGCAGAGAACAGACGTGCATAGTATAGTTTCTAGGGTAAGTATTGAGTATCGTATCCCCAAGGATCACACTTTCCCCTACTCAACCTTACATCAATTTACTGATCGGGTTTTAAAAAGGAAAATAAAACGGAGGGTTTCGAGCTTACGAAGAGAAATTAACCAGCTAAGTCCTTTCCTATTTGCCCTTGTTTTTTTAATTTATTTTTATAATTTTTGTATTCGGATTTTATTTGTTTTGAGTCGTTTTCTATTCCTGCATTGAGGGCAATGTAGAGTTTAAGTGTGGGGATTGGGAAAATGTCGTTTAGTTTCTATATAGAGTCATTTTGAGTAAAAAAAATCGAAAAAATTTGAGAAAATGTCCCTGATTCTAAAAGTTTGCCTTATATAAATTATGGGAAATGAAAGATAAAATCAAATGTCTGGTTTTTAAATATTATATGTATTAGAAGAATAAATAATCAAAAGCGTGTTGACTTGGGATGTGTGGGTAGGCTCAGCCGGTAGAAAAGTTTCTTTTGAGCTAATACACCTAAATATATTAGGATACCTTGTGGGTTCTCATCTAGGAAAAAATGGAGAAGCTGAAACCGCCAATAATAGTATAAGGAATGCCGTTATAAGTTAAAACCGTTAGAATTTCTAATCAAAAGTTGAAGAAAAAGAGCTGGATATAAAATAAGGGCAAGGCCAATGGTGTCGTTTCTAGGGATGGTGACTCCAGACTCGACTCCCTCTAGGGTTGTCTGAAAATAAATAGCTAAAAAAGCTCATGAATTAATTAGAAATCAAAGCGGAAATGCTGAAGCTTAAGGTGCCTGGCCACTGGGATAGCAACTTGGATTGGTAACACCCTCTGAGTTAAGTGTGCTAGATGAAAAAAAAACAAATGATTTTAAATTCTCTCGGTTTTCTACATAAAACGGTTAGGAATAGTCAATTGGTTGTTCCTTTTGTTTCATAAGCTTGAGGCGAGATTAGGTGAAACTGTGGTTTCTTTAGTGTGACCTAAAATTAAACTAACATGATAAAGGGCTTAGAAACCGGCGGTTGGGTTTAAGAGGACAAGTATATCTGCAATCACAGTTGGCACGTGATTAGATTTTTAATATTAAAGTAACCTATGTTTTGAGGCCAGATTATTTGATTATGATTCCATAGCATAATTCTTTTTAGGGACGAAAAAGTGATAAGTGTGGGGATATTTGATGTATTGTAAAATACATCTATTTCCAGTGTAAAGTTTGTACAATTTTTGAGTCGTTTAGATAGTGTTTTTATTAGTTTTAAGGCTTGTACCGGTCTATTTTATTTATGATAGGTTTTTATAGATTTTTATTAGTTTTGAGTCAGTTTTAGTATTATGTATTTATTTTATATTTTGTTAGGTGTTCATGGATGTTGAAGCGTAAACGGGCAACTTTGGCAAGTCAAGAACACCCAAGTCAAAAACACTAAATAATTGGGTTTAGAGTGTTTGTATTGTCTAGATTAGGTATTTTGATAGCGGTATGTGTCATCGTAAATTATTTTTATTTATGCTTATAGCCTTTTACGAATGCTCTAGGTGTTGTGAACAGAAAGAGATTGTCAATGTGCTTACCCTTTCCCTCCACCGTGTGTACAGATCTCCTCTTGGGAGAGAGAGAGAAACAAAGTGAAGACGGCGACCATTTGCGGCCTACATCGGAAGAAGCATGTCGTTATCTTTCTAAACCGCGAATGCTGAGGTAAACATCAAACCTAATTTATTTCCGGCTATTTAGATGCTTTCTAGCATGCTTATCTGTTGGGTTTCATCAATGACATCAATGAGGTTGTTCAATCAGGTTCGCATAGGTTAAGTAGTTCTGGTTCCATCCATTTTCGACCGTTTACATAATGAACCTCTGATTGGAGATTTCTGAAGAACAGAACGTTCTTTTTCTTTGAGATTTCCCACTGAAGGTTCGTTTTATTCCCTCTTCTCCCACAACAAATATGTTATAACAATTACATGGGATTTTATTTTTATTTAATTTAGGCAAATTTTCCTTTTGCCAAACATAGAATACAAGTAAAAAAGTTGCGTTTACTTTGTTTTCTGTCAATTAGTTGTTGTTGATAGCATTGGCATCTTTTTCGGCTATGATGACTGTTGTAAAAATCCAGCTTTTGGCTTGGAATACCTAAGGGCACCAACTGTTGTAAAAACTTGAGTTGCAGCCAATACACTGCAGCTTCATACACTAATTCATAATTTTAAATTTCCTTTGCAGTTCAAAGTTCAAATACCAAAGTTTTAGCCTCTTTTTATTCTGTCAAATGTTGCTTACACCCTACCATGGTAATATTTTATAGACAACATTTTGATATATGATTTGCTTATTGGAAAATTATTTCATTGTCTTAAGTAAACCTTTTTTCCAAATGGTAGCCCATTAGCCGTTATATCGTGATTTTAACAGCCTAATCAAATTGCATTTGAGGTTGACCACGTTTAAGATAGGATATAAATACATAATATCTATTTTCACTATCTTGTATGAAGTTGATAGTTTAATTGAGTTCATTTATCGTGGTTCTTGGCCGTCGTTGGTGCTTTTCTGTCGTTCTATCCGTATTCCGGTTCGTGTTGCAATGTTTGTGTAGGCCTTAAGATGCTTTTCATTTTTCAAATTTTCCAATTGGTACGTACATTTGTGTGCATATTAAGATTCATTTCAGTTTTCATCAATGTTTAATAATCTGAGGTGATTTGCGGAATTTGCTTTTTATTGATGTTTTGGTGGTTGTTTTTAAGATATCCTTTAATTTAGTCTTGTAGGAAAAATTCATACGGACTTTGATTGATGAGATGATCACAAGTATAAACCCTTGATTAAGGTGTGTGTAAAACCTCCGTGAGTAAAGAATGAAGTGATGAACCACTTCATCAGCAAGGATGAAAGTTATTTTTAATAACAAGAAATATGAAAAATTATTTTGATTTTCAATACATAATAATAATAATAATAATAATAATAATTATTAATAATAATAATAATAATAAAGTGATGCTCCAAATAAATAATTGCATTTCAGTCTTAATTTTTCAGCTGAATCTGTTTTGATTCGAGTCATCAAGTACGTGTATGTTAAGTTTACTCAGAATTGGCAGAGAAGTCACTCCAGTTGATATATGCACATAGTGTTTACCATATGCCTACTACAACCTGCTCGATGAAATGCTGTGTTTGGAGTTTTGGATATATCATGTTTGTTACCTAAACCCTTATGCTGACTCACTCAAGTACATGAAAGGTTCTTGGTAAGTTATATTACTATGCATTCTATGGTGAATGACTTGAGACTTGAGCATGTAGTTTGTATACAAGGCATTGTTCGGCTCTGTCGAAGTGATACGGTTAATAAAAAACATACGACCTGCCATGATAGAGGTGGGATCACATGTGATTTAAGCTTATCAAAACTACATCTTTATGTTATCATGTTGTAAAAATTAATAACCGATTAGTACTTTCTTCTTCAGGTCCACTGCACAACAAGTTCAAGCGTTAAATACAGTGAACCGTCATATGATTTTAGGTAATTGTAAAGGAACCGTAGGATTTATGTAACATGATTTGCTATTATGAAGTCTAAACGGGTTTATGGTATTGATTGTATAAAGGAATTCACAGGGCTTTAATCTGCTTACATATGGTACCAATGTCATTAATAAATAATTTTTTTTTATCGCTGGAGAAGTAAACTTACAGTTCTACAATTCAAAAAACCAGCAAAGTTGAGGATTATATGTTGTACACGGAATTATATTATTGTTCTTTACCATGTTGTTCTAAGCTCAATCATGATAACTTGTGCAGCAGTTGACACCATAACAGTAGTTAAAGTCGTTCGAGAAAATGATACGCTTGTTTCGGCTGAAGAAATGTATGAGGTCCGGTTTTTTTTTAGTCCAGGAAGCTCTAGAAACCGGTTTTTGGGGATATGGTATAAAAACATATCCGCACAAACCGTCGTGCGGGTTGCCAACACAGAGAATTCGCTGACCAATGTATCGGTTTCTGTTGAGCTCAGAGTTGGCCACGGTGGACTACAACTGCTCAACGATATCGATACAGTTATCTGATCTACTAATTTATCTGAAACTGTTGGTTTGGTGGCACAGTTGCAGGATACTGGGATTCTTGTTTTACGCGATCAGGGGAATTTGATCTAGCAAAGTTTTGATTATCCTGGAGACACTCTTCCAACAGGAATGAGAATTGTTGTAGACTTGGTAACAGGAAAAGATAGACACTTGACTTCATGGAAGAGCGAAGATGACCCATCTGTGGGTCAGTATGTTCTTAGGGTGGCTCCAAATGGGTATCCACAATTGTTTGAGACGCAGAATTTGGATTCAAAGTCTAGATTCGGGACCGTGTAACGGTGCTAACTTTAGTGGCATGCCTGATTTTGGTTATAATTCGATACAGTTTGTATTTAATGAGACAGAGAGGTACTTTGAATATAAACTTGTGAACAACTCACTTGTTTCCAGCATGCACTTGAAGGCAGATGGAGATATTGTACACTTGAATTGGATCAATAACACACAAACCTGGAATAATAAAGGTATACTTTCTTAATATATTACACATTGCATCACTTTATCATATGATTATGAAATGACACGTAGCAATGTATATGACTCTATACTATACATATAAAATGAGAATTGACCATGTAGATTTTAGAACCTCATAGAATAACACGTACGATGTATATGAATATGTATAAATGGAGATTACATCAATTTTTATCTTTCCAGGTTTTCATTATTTGAACGTTAAATGAAAGTCACATGGCTGTTTATTTCAGATTATCCAAAATTCAACTACATTCAATTTACACAAGTGTGATTAACATAATTTGCAATATGACAATGTGTCGTATCCCTTATGTGCGAAATTAGAAGTCACGTAATATCTAGCTATATTGTCAGTAAATGGACGTGGTTTCTGGGGACCGTATGTGATATATTTTTTCAAAAATAATCAGTTTGCGGTTAAGAAACGAATATTACAAATAACCACCAACAAAATCATGTAACGCACACACGTACAGTATTTAATGGAAAGACCAACATTTTTAGCGAAATACATTAATGACAAAAAAAAATGGTAGCAACTAGCAAGTCCAAGTGTTAAACATGATTGTAGTTGGGATATTAAAGACTACTTAATAGTTATTACTTTATTAGCTGTTGCAACTTACAAGTTGAGAACCATAAATCACTAAACAGAATGTTGTGGGTTGGAATTCTTTTGAGACAATTTTATTTTCAGGTTAAGTTATGAGATTTTCCATGTTGTCGGTTTTCTTTTGAATGGGTTTTGAACCAC
>JAUTDX010004043.1:0-15000 GCA_030844895.1 Ambrosia x helenae
TAAAAGTTTTCTTCTACTCAAGACCATCAACAAAAGTCGTCGTAAACTAAAAAGTATGACCGTTCAAAATATGAACAAAGGACGTGAGCCGATCTAAAAGTGGTTTGAAAGGAATGGTACACCATAGTGTCCACACAGATTTGAAGGGGCACATTGTTTTCGCTTGTCACTTCCGGCTAGGTTGGAACACTCTTAATTCATGTCATCTCTTGCAGTGTCAATGACATCAACTTCAATACATATGGCCCACATACCATTATAATCGGTTCTTGGCGATGGATTATTATGAAGACTATGATGGATATGGATATGGTGATTGTTATGGAAGGTATTGACAATAGAGGGATATGGTTGTGGTTTGGATCCAAAGATGGAAAATAGAGCAGTGAATGTTGATATGGGTCGGTGGTGGGTTCCAATGGTGGTCATGATGATGATTGATCTGTCGTTGGTTGATTTCTTGCATAAAGTTCATAAGCTTGGCTTGCCAGTGTTTGATCCCCGGCTCTACCAACAGATGAAATATTGTTTTCTAAATTTTTTTAATATTTTAGTCGAATTTAAAAAATAAAAGCTAAAAAGTTGAACATATAATAATAAAAAATCGGAAGGTGTGGTCATACCAATTCCAGTCTTTTAGATCTTATTTTTTTAAAAGGATATAAGGATTGAATTAGTTTTTTTTTGGACTCTTTTGGTGTTTTGTTAGATGTGATGACTTTTTGAATTAGTTGAAGCTTTCTTTAGTGATTGTTTAGCTGATTAGTGATTAGGTTTAAGGATAAGAAATATAGGAGTTAATACTGATTAGAATACTATGGACATGCAGTGATTGAGTATAAGGGATTAGAGAGATTTGATTATGTTTAGGTAGTTTGAGACTTTGAGTAGATCTTTGTCAGCAACAAGTTTGAATTTAGCTATATGATGTTAAATAACTATAAGTAAAATAACTATTGGTAACTGGTAAGTTGAATTTTGGTTCATGATGGTTTGAATTAGAAGTTTTTATAGTTTGTTGATTGTTGAGGGTTGATAATAGGTGTAGAAAAGTATTGAAAAATATGAAAGATTGTGAATTTTAGAGTTTTTATTAGATTTATTGAGATGGAAATCAAAATGCATACATTGGAGATCCTAAATCTAATATTTGAACTAGAATCTGTCTATCCCTGGACACCCCTGAGGTTATACATTGTTTTAAGTTAGATGTTAACATTAAAATTATACATTCTTTAAGGTTAATTATTAACAATGGAGTTATACACTATTTTTGGTTAAGTGTTAACATTGGAGTTGTACATTGTTAATTGTTTTAGGTTAGGTGCTACCCGAAGCTTTCTTGCATGTAAATGTGAAGCACATTAGTCTATTTCACACGTAAAGTTGATGTGTCATATTAGATTTGTCAATCTCGGGACGTCCCGAGGTATAATGTAGTCAATAATATTATACCTCGATGGCATGTATTCACATTATTGTGAAATAATGTATGTAGATGTTTGTATCTATCATTTGATGGTATTCGACATTTCTATCACAATGCACGGGTTCTTCTAATAGTTTGTTACCAAACTCAAGCTTGAGTAGTGTTGCAAATGGAAGTTTAGTTTGATAATCGAAAAGTCATTTTTTAAACTAGATCCAGCAAGTATTCTGGTCCAGTTAGCTGGCTTTACTTTCTATACTAATCACTTGAATTCAAAACTTTTGTTATTCAAGAAGTTAATGACAAATATGTGTAAAGCGGGGAATACTTTCTTCACTTCTCAGTGTGTAAATTGAAAAGGAGTAAACAAAAATTTGATTGAAATAAAAAATCAAATACTCATATAAGTTCACTATTTACTCAAAACAGAATTTGACTCGCCAATTAATCTATAACATGTTTAAGTTCTTTTAAAAATACCTATATCAAAGGTTGCTTAAAATTATTGTAATTTATTATTAGACACTTTATGTTTTATTTATTAAATATATACCACGTGGTGTTAATCATGAAAGTAAATCGTACTTTCTGTAACGCAACATATATATAAAAGCTACGTTGGAGGGACCCTAACTTTCATTTTCATACCACCTTTTTTAATACGTATAAGTATCTATATAGTATTTAATTTTAATTTTCATCAATAATTATTTGTGGATGGTGATTGTGACTTGCCTTATAGTATCTTTTCACAACAGGTAATGCACATTTAGTTTTAAATCTAAACTAATAAATATAATATATGTTATTAGCATATATATAGAGTAATTTTAATAAGGCTTTGGCCGCAGTATAGCCACAGGGAGAACCTTTACGTGTTTGGATAGTGAAGATTATTGGACAGAGGAGGTTTTGGGTTCAATTCCTTTTGTTCGTTAAAAAAACAATATAAACAAATTCCATTAGGCCAATGGGTAAGACTCTTATGTTTAAAAGTGTTTTGTGTTTGGATTAGGTTTGTTTGGATATGGGTAATAATTTCCTAAATCAGTTGGAATCTGGCTAGAAAGTATAAGGTTTTGGGTTAACATGCATATTTAAACCTAAGTTTGCTATTAGGAGTAATGTAATTTACATGAATAACTATGTTTTTTTAAACTTTGACTTTCATTGAAATGAATAAATATGTGAATCGTGTTTTAGATTAATCAATTTTATCCCTTAACTCGTCAAACGCAGACGTGTCAACTTCTTAACCAATTCATAGATTACCACCTACATAGTTTCAAAATGATACTGGTTTATCTTCTGTTCAGTAAACTCTGATTTAGATAATGTAATTTTAGTGTTGAAACGAATCAAATGACTTTAGACTTATCAATAAATTGTTATAGTGGTTGATAACTTTATTGGAAAAATGTGGTCGCTAATTTATTGGAACATAAAATCAAATGTCGAATTTTGTTGTGGAGACAATAAATCATGTTGCCTTTTTATAATTGAAGTTTCGTTGACATAACTTAAAATTATTATTTTTTTGTATGGGTGCTAGTGGATTGTTTCTGTTTATAATATTTATTAATTATTAACCTATACCTCTATATATTAATAGGGCTGTAAACAAACCAAACGTTCGGCGAACAGTTTGTGAACTGTTCGGCGGGAAGTTCGTTTGTGTTCGTTCGTTTAATAAATGAACAAACACAAACAAAAAATTTCGTTCGTTTAGGTAAACAAACGAACATGAACAGAGGCCGCGTTCGTTCGTTTATGTTCGTGAACATTCAGGTTCGTGTTCGTGTATGTTTGTTTTTGTTCAATAGTTCATTAATGTTTTTAATTTTTTATATTTAATTTAAGTATTTCAAATTTCCCAGTGGTAGATTATTTAACATATATTAGTGTATCACATGTTAATATTACTTTAACTATTTTGATTAACTGTTATTTTTTGTGGATTAAACGAGGATTTCAAGTTTAATATGATACCTTTGTATTTTTATAAGACATTATGTGATCAAGACTATATCACGTATATTTAGGTAATTGAATTAGTATATTCTGGGCGGACAATGTTAGCGATGAAAAATGCGAATTTTCAAAATTTAATGTGTTAGTTTTGCTTGATTTTGTTCAGTAATGCTTATTTGTGTTCGTTTACATTCATTTGTGTTTGTTTGTGTTCGTTTTTGGTCGACACCTAAATTTAGCAAATAAATACAAGTGAACACGAACAAAAATCTCGTTCTATAAATGTTCATGAACAGTTCGTGAACACGTTATTTTCTTAACAAACAAACATGAACTATTAATCTCGTTCGGTAAGTGTTCGTGAACAGTTCGCGAACACGGTAATTCCTTAACAAACGAACACGAACAAGGCCTTGTTCGTGTTCGTTAGGTTCGTTTACAGCCCAATATATATCTATCTATATATATATATATATTAATAAAAGAAAAGGTTGACATGACGCTTAATGAGGGCATCATTCTCTCTTTTTGTATGTCACGTGGTATCATCCTCCTTTTTTTTTTATCAAAAGTCTTTTTTCTTTTCATGTTTCCTCAACAATTTTAAAATGTTAATAATTTATACGATATTTTTGTAAAAAAAATTTACACCAAGTTAACAAACGTTTTATTATCTTTCTAACGACTACCATAGTGCTATACAAAAAACAAAGAAAAAAACGATTTTTGTGGGTTTTTGTTCATACAGGAAAAGAAACATAATGTGTTCAGGTAATTCATTAATCATGTCTAGGCAAGTCACTAATCATGTCCAAAACTAGGAATTCTATTTTTATCAAAAGCAGAATAGGTTAAAACCACCTATTTCCAAAAAAAACTCAAATCTTCAAGACCACTGCATCAATCACGCCCAGCAATGGTTGTTTATAGCTCTGCTCCTCATCCAAACATACATCTTCTTTTAATATACATTTTCGTTCTTATTCAGATGATTAAAATTGTTGTTTTCTCATATTATAGTACATTAATTTCTATGTTACATCATAACATATATTTTATCACTTCATATTAGATTTATTTATCACCGAAAGGTTCCGGGATATAATCCAATATAACGATTGGGGTGGAGACACATGGCGCTTTGTGAGGCCATCCCCACCCTTAAATTCCCGCAAAAAAATTTTAGGTTATAAATTACCCAATTAACCCAATATTTATTAGTTTATATTTTTTATCTTTATCTTTTACTTTATTATTACTTTACTATTTAATAAATAAATATCTTATGATTATCTTATTTTCTCTCATATGAAACAATATTATTAAATCATAATTTCTCATTTTACCTTATTTATTTAATATTTACTTTCTTAACTAATTCTTTTTATATTTTTCTTATTAAAAACCATTTTAATATTTTGTTGATAAAAAAAGCTACACCTTCAAGACCGTCTTTTCAATCATGCTCTGAATAGTTGCTTCTGCCTTTCCACCTCATCTAAACATACATTCTCTCTTTAATATATATTTTCATTCTTATTCACATGATTAAAATTGTTGATTTATCATATTATTAAGTAAATTAATTTCTATGTTACATTCTAACACATATTTTGTCTTAATATTAGATTTGTCTAATTCTGGGATATAACCTTAGTAGCGATATATAATTGTCACACCCTGACTTTTCCCTCGTCGGTTGTGACGTTTGGTGCCTTTGCCAACGCAGCGGAAGGATGCATCTAAGACTCTGGTTCCTGTGAACGCCAATTCTAACCCTCTAGGATCCCCGATCCCAAACTGTCACCTACTCTAACCGTGCCGTTACCAAAGTTTAAACCTGAAAGACATACTTAAAAAGTCAACGTAAAGCTGGTGAGCTCATAAGTTTTACAAAAGTATTTCCACAAGTTTTATAAAAGAGTTCCAGTAAGTCCGAAAAGATCATTCCCGTTAATACTATGTTATAAGAACGTTAGCTAGACGTTAAGTATCGTTACTACAACGAGTTGGAAACCATTACAGACCCGTAAACCGTGTATGCCCAGTAAGTACGAACCACCGTCATCATCGGTGGCTCCAAGTAGTTAGAGACAATATGCACCCGCCCAGCTCCGAGCCGTCGAGTGGGGTTTGTCAGGCCCAATAGATCTATCCACATTTCCCTTGTTGTGCAACCCCGCACATTCATGGTTTCCCCTGGGACTTCCCTGATGAAACGCCCGTATAGTAAACAACCATAACCATAGTATAACATGATATTAAAAACAATGTAAGCAGTACGCATGTTTCTCCCCCCCGAAAGTAAAACAGTAAAAAGTAGGGTTGTGACACTCATGCTCCCATTTCATTTCCCAAAACTTGTTTCATTTTAAATTCCTCAGGTTTGCATAAAAGAAGCATGTCTTCCCCCCGAAAACATTTACAAAAAATAGTAAAAAGTGGGGTTATGAACTCACCTTAATGTCCATGCTAAGCTAGCAAACAAAGCCTGAAACCTTGACCGACTTCCTCGTGCCCTAATTACCAACAAAGGACACCTTAACATTCTATCACCCACAAGCCTAGACTACTAACCGCTTAAAAGATAGTTTACTCGACTGTCTAGACTCGTGTGTATCAACACGAGTCTAAATACGTTTCAACTCGACGAACCGATCGTGACTTAACTTAATTCACTAGTTACATACAACATAGTACCCAAGTTGCACACTTATCACTATCTGTATGTAACCATGTTGGACTAACACCCCAAAACGTATAATTATCCTGAATCCTAGCTCGTCTCGTAAATCATATAAATGTATTTGTTTTGTGTAATTATATTTTAGAAATACTCTTTAAGGAAAATACAAATTTAGTTATTAAAATCAATTGATAACATTTGTTACTTTTTCCCAAATATTGTTTGAAAATCATCTTTACTGTTACAAATAGTTAGTCTTTGAAAACATTTCGATTTTGTATATAATACACTTGTCCAAAACACTTAGAGGAATTTATTTATAGAAATAATAGCAGTTCGTTACGCATTGAGTTTATAAAAATTTAGGCAGAGTTTCCTCCGTTTTTGTACAAACCAGACAACCCTGTTGTCTACAATTTTCCCCAAAATCAACTTTCAAACACAATTCAACAAGTTCTTTTATCCACAATTCCGATTAACGAGACTCTATATCTTTCGTCACCTATGTATACTTATTTAAATATATATATATATATATATATATAGCAATATATATTATATATATAAAATATAGTCCGACAATATAGTCCAATGTTATTTAGTCCGGTGTTCGATATCATAAGTCATGTCAAGTTAAACATTTACCAAATTGTCCGATATATAATATAGTTACCGTTTATTATTGTTATTCGGTCCGTTCGCGAGTTAAAACTAATTCGTTCGTATCAATATATTTATAAATATATAATATTCATAAATAAGTAATATTTACAAATATACAATATTTATAAATATATAATTTAAAATAAATACGAATTTAAGTATACCGACTCGTATGCGGGTTTCTCGATTTGTGCGACTCGAACAAAGTGTTGACCGAATGCTTGACCAGTTGACCATGTGTTGACCGACCAAAACTGACTCGTAACCAACGTCCCGAGCCGGACCAGCGCCCCTACATAACCGAACCTGACCAACCTTCCGAAACCATACCTGACCCGTGACCCTAACCAGACCCGAGCCATGACCAAACCGACCAGGAACCACCAACAACACAACCATCCCATCAGACCTAGCCACCTGACCACCGCCGCTGACCTGAACAGCCCAAACGGACCACCACCTGAACCCACCACACTAGACCACCTAACCACCACCATCAGCCGCCATTAACAACAAAACCACCACTACCTAGAACGACCCTTGACCATAACCCTGCCTCCGCCGCCTTCGTCTTGTCATACCACCACCAATCTCCAACAATAAAAACACCACCAAACGAACCACCTCCATCGTCTGACAATCCACCAAGAACCGCTGTCGCCGTCACCTTCCCACCAGCCACAACCATAGACGGACCCCAAAACCACAACCCGAGCCCTTGAGCCAGGTCTGACCCCGATTGCGACACAACCACCACCGTCTGAACAATGAACAACTGCCCTTGTCTCCTTTTATAGCGCCGCCACCACCGACAATGGTGGTGGTTGGCCGTTTGTGAGTTCTAGAGAGAGAGAGAGAGGGAGACGAGAGAGTGAGAGAGATATGGTAGAGAGAGAGATAGAGATTAGGGTTTTTGTGTTTGGGTGAAAATGAGAAGGAGAAGAGAATATGATACTTATATACTTAGGGTTAGCTTGGTAGGTGGACACCGCGTATCGAACCGTTTTAAAAGTAAAATGCCTCGGTTTCAATTTAGGTTCGGTTATTGGTTATAAAAATTAGTTGGTTTTGTTCGTAATTATAACGTGTAGTAAATCAAGCAAAGATATAAATATTTTCGTTATCCGATGCGTGCTTTCAATTCACGCGTTTTAAATCGCGTTAAAATATTCGATCACGGTTTTCTTTGTTAAAACGATCAGTTGACTTCCGAAACTCAATAATTAACAATATTTAAGGTAAATAAATTACTTTAAATAATAAAAAATCACATCGGTATTTATCAAAAGTTGCCAATTTTCACATTCTCCCCATGTTACAGAAATTTTGTCCTCAAAATTTGAGGTAGGATATCTTCGAAGAACCAATGGGAGTACAACAAAAGAGTCAACGGACGTGTCAGTACAAATGGCACGAGATAAAGTTTCAAAATCAACTGAATGCAAAGTGTAGACAATAACATTGTCAATAATACCATTGGGGCACCTCAAACGAAGCAACTAGTACACCAACTTTTTCATTACACACCGTAAGGTGTGTTTGGATTTAAGACAATAACAAACAAGTTGACGAAAATAAAGCATGCCAATAAAGATCATTCATCATTAAAGTCGATTGAATATTCACCTCAAGGTGCTGTATCAAATTCCAACAATTCGATTCAACTGAAGTGTCGACTTTAAAGAAACTCATCGACGAAGTATCAAAAGATTCATTGCCTACAAGGGTCTATAATTTCAAGACTAGGAAACAAGCACTACGAACAAAATAATGATAAAACAAATCATTAATGAAACAATTGTTTGATGTGAAGCCCTGTAATAGACCTTCACAGGCTCAAAGAATCCAAACATACAACAGTTGACACGTGTACAAAAGACGTGTCTAATTTTGTGAAAAGAATGAGGAATTAACAAATTTAGATTCCTTTATGATTCAATGTTGAAGGCCACAAACACAAAAGAAGAGAGATTTGAATCATACTCAAAAGATATAACTAGGTTCTAAAACAAGAACCTTTGAAGCTCAAGAAACAAGATCATCAAGATATTAAACTAGTTTAGGAAAAGCAAAGTCACAAATGACACGAAAGGGGAGATTTGGCAATCACGTCCGCAACAACAAAAGAATTAATAACCCTTATTCATTATTTATATATATACAACAATATAGATAGCATCAAAATAGATGTTCTTAGAACTATCAAGTGCCTGTAAATTTTCAATAACGTGACGTCTGCGTTATCGAAAAATTTACCTCACCAGATCATCCTATTAACCTCCATCATGAGTTATATCACAAGCACTAGTTACAGTCACATAAAAACACGTATATATCACATAATATAATGTTTGTCGTGTGCGCCACCTTTCCCAGTACTCTTCTCGTCCGCACTCCAGCTTCGCGGCATCATCGGCAGAATGAGGTGCCTCATCAAGATGTTTCCGACCCAAATCGATCTTCACGACATAGCACACTCCAAACCCGGGATGCGAGACCGCAGATGCTGCAACAATCCCTTTTGCCAACTCGTCCAACTAATGTGATACGTGTGAGCGTTCTGGACACGTCCAAGCTTAAGTCGACAACAATTGGCGAAACATACTTGTATATATTTGACGCAAATACACATAGTATATAAACAAGTAATTTGTTTCTCATACCAAGAAACAAGGACTCAGCTAAACTCTATGTGAATAAACACTCTGATGTCTAAAGTGATGACTCGCCAGTCACTAGTGAGGTACACCTAGCCATCACGTGCAATTACCCTTTCTATATTCAATTATAGAAAATACAGACTTCCTATTCACATAAGAAAAAAAAATAAATGTTCCTTGCGCCGAAGGAATGTACGCTGAACTAGTGTGACTTAACACACCGACAGTCATGTAATTTATTTGGCAACGGTTGGAATTTCAGATTCTAGGCGTTCGTACTAAATATTATGTCTTAGAAATTTCGGTCCCTACTTCAAAACAAACTCAGGTTAAAGCCTAGATATCCATCGTCTAACAATCCACCAAGAACCGCCGCCGCCGTCACCTTCCCACCAACCACAACCATAGACGGACCCCAAAACCACAACCTGAGCCCTTGAACCAGGTCTGACCCTGATTGCGACACAACCACCACCGTCTGAACCATGAACAACTGCCCTAGTCTCCTTTTATAGCGTCGCCACCACCGACAGTGGTGGTGGTTGGCCGTTTGTGAGTTCTAGAGAGAGTGAGAGAGGGAGACGATGAGTGAGAGAGAGATGGTAGAGAGAGAGAGCTCGGTTTAGAGAGAGAGATAGATTAGGGTTTTTGTGTTTGGGTGAAAATAAGAAGGAGAAGAGAATATGATACTTACATACTTAGGGTTAGCTTGGTAGGTGGACACCGCGTATCGAACCCGTTTTAAACGTAAAATGCCTCGGTTTCAATTTAGGTTCGGTTATTGGTTATAAAAATTAGTCGGTTTTGTTCGTAATTATAACGTGTAGTAAATCAAGCAAAGATATAAATATTTTCGTTATCCGATGCGTGCTTTCAATTCACGCGTTTAAATCGCGTTAAAATATTCGATCACGGTTTCCTTTGTTAAAACGATCAGTTGACTTCCGAAACTCAATAATTAACAATATTTAAGGTAAATAAATTACTTTACATAATAAAAATCACATCGGTATTTATCAAAAGTTGCCAGTTGTCACAATAATACACGAAAGTATGGTGTGACACATGACATTAGATTAGGCCCTCACACCCCTTGAATAACACATGACACATGACACTAGGCGAGGCCTTCCTTGTTACATCCCAAACTTTGCCTAAATCAAGGTCACATGTAACACGTTTACGTGTTAGTTTTGAAGTTTTGTTGACAAACTACTCTACCATCTCAGCTCTAAATACCCTATTCTCCTAAAGCTTAAAAGAATCACCATCTACTCTCTCAACTTATACTATTGTACTGCCAAAAGAACCAAACTTATTCTCTTTCGAGGTGGTTAAGAGGAGAACCCCACATCTCCCCTCTTAGCGAGACTCATGGTGTTACGACATTATAAAAAAATTACATCAAATTAATGAGCGTTTTATTATCTTTCCAACGAGTACCATAGTGCTATACAGAAAACGGATAAAAAAGATTTTTTTAGTGGGTTTTTGTTCATACATTAAAAAATAACCCAAATTAAACCAATATTTATTAATTTATACTTTTAATCTTTATCTCTATCCTTATTATTTCTTTACTATATAATAAATAAATTGTATGATTATCTCAATTCTCTCTCATATGAAATAATATTATTAAATCATAATTTCACGTTTATCTCTTATTTATTTAATATTTATTTTCTTAACTAATTCTTTTTATATTTCTGCTTATTAAAAACCATTTGATATTTTATTAATCCTACCTCATGTAATATTAAATTTTCTAACTTAATAATAAATAAAACAAGAAAAAAAATGTTATAACTCATGTGATACACAACATTTAATGATTTTTTTTACCTTAATGAAACTTTAAATGGAAGTTTTGTTTCCATCTAGGGCAGAATATGTTAAAATCAATCATTTCTAAAAAACTACATCTTAAAAAGCACCACCTCAATTATGCTATGCAATGGCTGCTTCTGTGTCACACCACGCTAATGACGGAAACACGTGGCGCAACTCTCGAAATCATATCAAAGTCAAGATTCACATAAACCATATTTAATTAGAAAAGATCATTTCATTAAGATGTCTAAAAGAGTATCTTGTTACAAATATTACACAAAACAACATACATAAGGTACAAACATGGGGTTTTTTTTGTCTATGTCCCAACCCAGTGGTAAGTACAAATGAAATCCCCGACAAGGGTCCGACATCCCATATTCCTCTGTATTAGCCTCAAATCTATTCAGCATTTGGTTACCTGAACGATATGTTTAAAAAGACGTCAATATATAAAATAATTGTGAGTTCACAGGTTTTAGTTCTATAACAAAAACATTTTAACAACATGTGTGGAACAAACACAAGTAATGGCCATTGTATGGAGTAGCTAGCTCCTACAAAACCTATGACGGCCAATCCCTTGAGCCCATAACCAAGCCAAGATAAGCAATGCCCCACGAGCAGAAGTTGTTTATCGGAAAATAACAACTTAGTTCAGAATACGTGCACCCCTGGTACACACAGTTACATAATCGACGCTATTGATTAGGGGTGGGCCTTGTCAGGCACCAATAGTACTATCCTAATATTCATTCGTTTCTCGATTTCACACACACACACAACACATGAGTAAATGGTTACAGTAGCGAGGACTCACCCCAAGTGGTGTATAACAAACCCAAGTACTCATCATGCCACATATCACATTTTAACATTTAACAACATTTTGACATGTAATAACATTTAACAAAATATATCTTTCCCCCAAAACAAAAACAGTAAAAAGGGGTTGTGAAACTCACCTTAATAGCAATGTGCACGCATCAGTAGAGAATAGTTATAGTCCACAGTCAAACACTTACAAGTGTTCTAGTCATATAAGACACTAGGTCCTTAGTGCGTGTTTTACCGACAAGTTGTACACCGAACTCCCAAAACCACTATTTACATACAATTCCCCATTTAAAATATGTGCCCTAGGTCCGTTGGTGATGGATTACTCTCAATATAAGTTTCATATAAATTTTATTTAATAACCATTTAATGTTATCTCCAAAGTTAGTTAGGTTCGTTGCCGCAAACCAAGATCATTGCCCGATTTAATCACGTCATGATATTATTATTCAATATATATGTTTCAATATATATTAACTAACTTGAATAACATTATCTCCGACTCGACTCACTTTACTGTATAATTACTTTCCCATTAAATAATTATACTAGGATCTTGTTGATCAAGATTTCATTTTCAACATTCGACTTGACTCACTTTACCGTATATTTATTTTCCAATTAAATAAATATACTAGGATCTTATCGATTTGATAGTACATTTTACATTGTTATGTTCTTAAACTTAACTTACATTTAAATGTGTAATCTTTAGAGATTATTTTACATCAATTCTCCAACAAATAATTTCTAACACTTAGGAAAGTGTTATTTATATTTTCACCCGTAATTATTGTTATATATATTTTGTCCATATATATTGACATTCACCGTTAGAATAATTATTCACATTTGGCGCAATAACATATATACATATCTTGTGGGATGTTATACAATATATACTTATTCGTCTGATTCACATTTTTGTTTGATAGCTCGTCACATTAACATTTGTCCACTTCCCCTCTTTCTTAACTTATATATATGTTCCGGGAAATTTTCATTTGTCTAGTTAAATATACATGCTTTGAGAATATATTGACTTGGATATTTTATTATTAAAAATTCTTAAAACAGTTTCACATTCCCATAAATCTAAAAATTCACAATTATATATAAAACATCACAAGTGATTTAAATCGCCATTTTTCTTACTAAAATGTTAGTGTGTATATTTTCCAACACTTGTAGCAACCTTATATTTTTATAAAACACTTTTTATAAAAATATCATTTTTACAAATTAAAATATTTTGTATAAGCTTCCTTTCTTTACCAAAGCACCCCTTTTCGAATCTAACTTTTCATTCTTAACTTTTACTTTCCAAAAGTTAAAATTTCCACCATGAAGTTCCCAAAATCACATTTTACACCCTCGAATTTCCAAAGTTACTTTTCAAACCTCTAACTTTACAAAAGTTACATATTTTTTCCAAGACATACAAAAATGACAATTTCTACCGTGACTAGCAAACTTTAACATGTCAAAATTTACATCAATTGTTCTTTTCACCATCCAACACTTTGGTTAGCCTTATATTGTCATTTTTAGTCCCTAACATGTTGGGTTTAAGTCTTTAAGTCCATTTGTTTATACTTGTATTTTTTTTAAAGTTTACAACTTTATTTTTGTGATTTCAACTTCTATGTACTTTGTTACTAATTTTTCATGTTCAAATGGTCCTATTGAACGTAACATGGTGTTCATAATGTGACACCCGCCAATTTTCCAAGTCAACCCGTACACCTACTGGACGAGTCTTTATTTTTTTTTTTTGTGCATATAATTATTTTAGTATGACCTTATGCATGAGATAGCCACATGACCATCAAGAACGACAATTCCCAAGTGCTCATATATCTCTAATCACATCATTAGATTATACTTTCACTAATATGGAAGTTGCTTTAATCACACTTAGATTCATGATGTTCCATTTACTACAATTAGCCACCCTTGAACCTTCACCTAGAAATTAACACAAGATCTTGTCCCCCATGTCCCCTACAACCATCACCCCATTGTCACCTAAGATCCCCACATATCTAATGACCATGATTCTGTTCCCTCTAATCCAACACCCACCCATTTCCTTGTTCCTTCCAAACCGTCCCCCTACCCTATACTCTCTCTAATTATTTTTTTTAATCTAAGTCAACTCCTAATTAAGCATCTGTTGATTTGATCCCAAGTTGACTTCATGTAAGGTCACTTATGCATAGAATCTACACAATATAATCATGAGATTAGTATCCATCCAAGACATGATTTAGACATAAGATTTGTTGGCTAGATTTGAGACAAGGTAAGATTCTTATACAAACATGGAAAGATCTTATACAACACAAGGATTGATAATAGTTGACTTACCTCATTAGGAAACCACCATCTTTTTCCCACTTTCCTCATACCTTCCTCCTACCTTCCTCTTCCTTCCTCTCTCTTTCTCGCTATCTCTCTCCCTACTTTCTCTATAAATAGGACTCCTTGGATGACCATTTCCATTCATCCAAAACACTAACTCACTCCCTGAACACAAACACACTTAGTTTCTCTCAAGTTCTAGGTTCACCTAGCAAGGTATGAGCATCTATCCCATCCTTTGTTTCTATAATCATTGTTTATCTTCCTACACTAGTTTTAGTTCATGTACATACTAGTGTTCACCCATACTTATGATATAGATGACATGTTTAGGCATACACTACACTAGATCACAACTTATAAAACTTGTTTTATGAAAACATATTGAAACTTAGTTTGATATATATGTATGCGTGCGATGTGTGTGTGTGTGTATATATATAGATGTGTATGTTTTGTCATAAACACTTGTATAATGAAATGTTTAACCTATATGTATACTTATGTATTAATGTGGATTATGTATGTGTGTTCTATCGGTAATATGCGCTTATATA
>JAUTDX010004043.1:20000-38741 GCA_030844895.1 Ambrosia x helenae
TACGTGATTCTTTTATTTTGAAAATAAAATGAAATAAAAAAATATGTGCATATTAAGTCTATAAATGAAAAAAAAATCTGTTTATAAAATGAAAATAAAAAAATATGTGCATTAAATGAAAAAAAAAGTTCATCAGATTGTGAGAAGAGAGAGAATAGAGAGAGTGGGCCCATGTGGAAGAAAAAAGGAGGAGAGAGAGTGGTTGTGTCTTTTACCATTATACCCTTCTTAATTATTTTATTATTATCATTATAAAGCAATTGGACAAGTGGGCACTAAAGGACAAAAAATAAGGTGGCATAATATTAGCCATTGGATCAACTAAGATCAATGGATATAAATGGTTCCCGGTGTTCTTTTACGAAAAGTGTGTTCTCATTTTACCCTAACCCTATATATATATATATATATATATATGGTGGGGTTTTTGTACAAATGCTATATTTCATAAGGAGTGTGAGAAGGATTAAAAAAATGATATGTAGGCATCATTCTTTGGACTTAGTCTTGTTGTTTATGATTGTTTTGCCTAGAAAAACACTAGACATAATAATTAAAAACCGAAAACAATGTATTCTAGGGTTAAAACTTAAAACACAATGGCAAGAACATTATGCAGTGTGTTTTAAGTGTTAAGTAGTGTGTTTTTGCTGTGTTTTACATTAATGGCTATAGACGATCATTTTTCTTAAATAAATAACTTTCGTAGTGTTACATATGTTACATGTGTAACATATGTAATAGTGGAAAACTTATTTAATTAAAAAAAAACCGCTCAGCTCTTTTTTGATTTTGTTTGCTCAAAACTCTTAAAAACATGTATATTACATGCCGTAAAATTTTTAAATAAAAAAAGAGCTTGGAAAGTAGGGTTTTCTTGGGTTTTCTCCAATTTTGAAGTTTTTTTTATTAAACCTTCCCTTTATATATATATATATATATATATATATATATATAATATATATATATATATATATATATATATATATAGGGCTTCGTTCATATACAAGACAAATAATCATGCGAAGTACATGAGACAATCTCAACCATTGATATGTGGTTTTTAATTTTAGTGGGAAATGGTAAAATAGGAATATCACTTAAAACACCACTTCCCTATGATTTTTAAATAACTGTAACCTTTTCTTACGATAATATATATTTTTTAAATTACACCATATTAATGACCATTTAATTCTCTGTAATTTGAGTAGTCTATTTCTATAGTTTTTTAATTTTTAAAAATTTTGTTATAAGATACGTGATTATGCGTTTTAGTATAACATTCTGTGGTTTCTTGTATATTGTTATGGAAGTATATACCAGTACGTAATTACGTAATATACATTCTACTCTTAAAACAAGTATAATGATATGTAATTTTGTAACGTTACGTGATTATGTAACACAAGTTGACTATGTAATATTTACTTGATTATGTGATTTTGAATACCCATTACATTATTATATATCAGTACGTAATTACGTAATATATTTTATTTTTTGAAACAAGTATCATGTTATGTGATTTTGTAATATTCCGTGATCACGTAACATTAGTTGACTATGTAGTATTACATGATTACATGATTTCGAATATCCATTGCGTGATTTCTGTTCAAGGTGTAATCACGTCTCTTGTAATAATTGTTTTAAAAAAATTAAGAAAAGTATAGAAATAGCCTACTTAAATTAAAGAGAATTAAATACTCATTAATATGGTGCAGTTTGTTTTAAAAAATATTGACGTATGAAAAAGTTATGAATGTTTTAAAATCATGGGTAAAGTGAGTTTATTTCAATTATTCACAGAATTGACTAAAATATACTTTTCTAATTTGTTTCACTATTGTAACTTCCATTTATTTATAAGTTTGAAAAGTCCAAAGAGCGCAGACTAGCCACGGAGCTTGGATACAGTTTCCCGATCGGAGATCCATGGATCACAGACGGTATCTCCCCATGGCCTTTCGCCTCTGAAAGCGTCCTTCCTTCTCAATGCCCGGGCATCCATCCAATGCATTCTTTTCGATCTTGTACCCACGGAGCGGTACACTGAACACCAACCCGATCGAGACGAAAAAAAAGAAAGAATAGCAACTACATCAACAACCTTGATTCCTGACGTGAACGACCGCTTTCTTGGAACTAATTCATAGGCGCTTGAAATTCGTTATAGAACTAACACTATATAAACAAATTAACAAGTGTGCAGCAGCATCAACCAACGGAAAAACGTAGTCACGGACTGTGCTATAATGCACCCCAAAAAGGGGAAGAGCTCCTTCTCAATCCCATTCGTACCATGTCTACTTCTTTACTATATATGGATCATGTCTTCGTAGGCTAATGTCGGTGAATCGGTTAATATGACATAGATCGGTGAATCGGTTAATACCACATTGATCCATCAAACAACCCACATTGTCTTTACCCTTTGCACGTTAAGAATGTCTTGTAATACATATACATATACATATATATATATATATAAAATCAAACGATTGGGGTGAAGACACATATCACTTGGTGAGACCATCTCCACCCTTGAATTCCCGCCAAAACTACAAAAGTTGTCATTTTCTCTCTAATACAATTAGATCCACTCTTCAGAGACAAATTTAGTATTTGCGATCCCAGGTAAGATTGGTCGAGGATCATGAGATCCATTTCTATCAGATAGGAAGGGTTGTAGCACAAAATGCCAATGAAATAAATTAACCAAAGGTGTGCGTTCATGATCCCATGCTAAAGTTTCAATCAATTCATGCCAATATCCACGCTAGGAAATTAAAAACATAAATCTAGTAGCCCAAACAAGATGTCCAAATAAAAACATCCATGCCCAGACTTATAAACTCTTGTGCATGTGCCCTGCACTTTTCCTCATGACTTCGAAACGTTAATGACGATATGTAAAAAAAAATACACCAAACTAACGAGCGTTTTATTATCTTTCCAACGAGTACCATAGTGCTATACAAAAATGAAAAAAAATGGCTTTTTTTAGAGGGTGTTTGTTCATGCAGAAAAAAAAACACAATGTGTTCAGGCAATTCATTAATCATGTCTAGGAAAGTCACTAATCGTTTTAAGATATTATACATGTTTTTGAACCTACTGGTACATATACGAACCTGCTAACTACATATATATTCACAGATGTAGTCAGTTTGCTAAGAATCCAATTAGATGTAGCCTATGATTCGTAGACACTAGGTAAATCTCTAAGTGATAGGTGATAACTAATCATCCCATCATGCACGTCTTTTAGATCGTTTTTAATGTATTTACTTTGAAATCGACTTACATGTGGTGATTATTGAAATAGATACTTAAATTATGTGTGGGTAGAAAAAAATAGTCGGTAGATATAAAAATCCTACAATCTTTCTAGTCGATAACAGTTAGATCATTTTTATTTATTTTCAAAATGGATCTCCACTGCTTACCTATTGATTGTTTAATTTGGTGTCACCCAAGGTGATCGATTGTATATCCATAATAAAAAATGAGCAAGTATATCATTCTTTCACATATGCTCACTTTACACATCAAAATTGTTTATCATCATCATCATGACATATCATTTTATACCAATTTGTTTGTTTTTTTCTCCAGGTTCACATCGCAACTTTAAGTGTGTTGAGGAGGTGCAAAGATGTATAGAGACTTCACTCGAGTAAGAGGTGCGCACATAGAATTAGAAGTAGGTTTTATAAGTTACTGATTGTTGATCCTATACAAAAAAATCTGGAAAACGGCATATTCCTTTTATGGTACACACATTTTTTTCAATTCATATTAGATTTGTCAATCTTGGGACGGTGGCATATAGACCTAACCTACTAGCAAAGCTCAGTAGCGTGCATACCATTTTCCATGTGTCTAACTTAAAGAAGTGTCTGGCTGACGAGACACTCATTGTTCTTCTCAAAGAGATCAAGGATGATGATCGTCTGCGTGTCGTACATGAACTAGTTGAAATTTTGGATTATAAGATTCAAAGCCTTCGTCAAAGTAAAATCCGCATCGTTAAAGTTCGCTGGAACTCAAACCATGGACTGGTGTTCACATGGGACGGGAGGATTAGATGAAACTCAAGTATCCTCACCTATTCCCGAAGCCAACACCTATCAATACAACAAAAATGGGTTTTTAGTACGCACAAAAGTGTCCTAAAATGTTGTTGTATAGGACCTTTTATTTAATAGGACCAATGGTAAAAGCGTTTCATGTAATGGGGTCGTAATAAGTCTCGAAACTTAAAAAACGTCCTAATATCTCAAATAAGATTATGAAATCAATTTTATGGTCGCATAATTCGTCTACGAAGAACCCAAAAAACTCCTAATAAAAACATATTAGGACATTTTACAATGTTCTAACATGTGCTTACCTACTTTTAAATCTTTTAATACACATACAAGTGTCCTTAAAAATTAATTTATAGGACCCTTATGGTGTAACAATATAGGTACTTTAGTATCAATAAAAGGGTCCTAATATCCCAAATGACCAATTTTATGGTCGCATAATATGTCTATGAACAACCCATATAGTATCCTAAAAAACATATTCAGAAACTTTAACAATGTTTTAACAAGTTTAATAGGACAAAATTTCAAAGTCCTAACAAGTCATATGATACAACGAGTTTTAAACATCCACACACATAATTTTACGATATGGTCATGGACATTCAAATAATGGTTTTTATTATACTGTAAAAAAGCCATCAACATATAAAATCCTAATAGTTATTGTGTATATAATATCAACTAATTAAAGAAATAAAACTTCGTTATATTTAAAAGTTGTAACATTTAACAAAAAAAAAAAATTAAAAGCAATGAAAGAAACAAGCAACATAGAATCCTGAGTCATCATGCGTCTTCAATCCTCACGGACTACCTATAAATAAACCATCCATGTATAAGCATTAAGTTTCAGATTATTAAAATTATTCGTATCACAAGTTTAACAAGTAAACCATCCATAATGCCTGCAAATAAACCATCCATGTATAAGCATTAAGTTCCAGATTATTAAAATTATTCGTATCACAAGTTTAACAAATATATACCGAGATGAAAGGACAAGGCCATGCAATGGATCCACCAATACAATCTTGAATTGTGGAAAATAACCTATATGGTCTTACCAACTTTTCATCTATTTATATTGGTACTTGAACGTTTTCCTCACACCATTCTGGTCCAATCTCTTTACCACCAACTAGCTCATTTAGGTCTAAGCTCTTCATCCATCCTTTTTCTAGTCTCGGTAGAGCTTAGAATGCTTTTGACAAAAACTTCATCTCTGACCTAGATTTTAGTTTTCAACAAACATTTATCAAACTGTAGTTAGAATATTGCAAGTAACATTTCACAAAAAAATATAATAAAGTCATATTTTGAGTCTGTTCTTGTGAAGTTGTTCCCTCATTGTGAAATAAACAGATCATGAGTCAAATTATCAAATTAGAAGATGCATTTGAAAGTGAATACTGAATATTTAATACAGCAAACAAAATGCCAGCTTTGCCATTTACCCTTTTTAATTTTCATGACTTTGCTACTATTCTAAGATCTCAAAAATGAAACAGAAGTGAATAAAACTATTTACATACAATGTTTTTTCTTATGTAAATGAAGCAACCTGCTAAAAATGAAGAACAATTTACATGTCATACCTCATAAATGGATGTCTTAAGTTTGGAATCAAATTAATAATATCAGCAACATGGTGAAAATGATGAATAATTTACATGTCATACCTCCTAAATGGTTGAATCAAGTTCAGAATCAAATAATTTTATCAGCAACATGGTGAAAATGATTGTCTCAAGTTCAAAATCAAACAATTATATCATCAATTCGTATAAGCATCCCTTCATTCTTCAACTGATTCAACACCCGAGTTGTCTCCTTCAACAATAATTAGGATCTCATCAAAGACATGTGCCTACAAGACCAAATGTAACCAAATTTCAATATAAAGCATAGACCAAATTACAGTGCAGAATGACAATTAAGTATTGTGGAAAGCTAGCCGAAAGAAATTTTTAACTACATTAGAAATTCTAGCTGGAACCATGGAAGTAACTTCCAAAGTCTTCGGTAAGTACTAATTTATTTTGTAAATTAGTATATGACTCAAAGCATTACAATACCCATATATAAATGTACAGTAATGTTGTGGGTGAAAATCCTCAGGATGATTTTACCTTACATCCCTAATGTACCATCCTCAGGATGCTGAAGGACTCTACTGACTTCAGGATGTAATAGTATTTCAGCATGTGCACATCCTGAGAATGAACTAACGAATTAGTTTTCTTATGTCTAATTGCAGGGACAACTAAGTTATAATATGGATTTATATGTTCATCAACGTCTATATTATAACCCTCAATTGAAGAAGTCAAAGATAGAAGTGTAACTCATGGTCCAAGATTGAAGATGGAGTCAAAGTTGTAACCGATATACATTTAATATCGGCGATAAACAAGGAAACAACTGGAATATTGACTAGCTAAAGAGAAACCGTTAACCAACGACTATTTTCTGTTGAGTACCTCCAACGTTCACCTGGAGCAGCTGTTACACAACATTGAAGAAGCTTAACTACTTAGCGGATCTCACGGGATTCCTTAGTTATTCTCAAGTACTATATAAATGGGAGTATTGGACAAGTATAGGACACTTACTTACACATTGCTTACACTATAGCTGCACACATACACTTAGAAACACTCTCACAATCATTGTAATCATAGTACACTCGTCCACATACTCATCCAAAGTTGTACTTTTTTACCAAATTAATATTAACAAACAAGGCAGGGGCCTAGACTCCTCCCGAGGTTTTATGCCGGTGATCTACAACTGATCAAGGGCTTTCCTCGTAGATCGAGTGTTCTTCTTTGTGTTTTATTGCTTTATTGGTCCATTACAAACAGTTCCATCCCGAGGATATAACTGTCCATCCCGACGCAAACTTAAGCCATCCCGAGCATAGTTGTCATATTTACACTTCTTTTAACATCCTGATCAAACATTTTCAGAATATAACTAGTTTTAACATTTGAATTACATTCTTAGCACACTACCTCACATATTCTAATTTGGAATACAAAATTATTTCTACTAGGTAATTTTTGACCAAAACAAGTAGTAAAGAAAATAGACAAAACCCTTAATAAAAAACCACAAACCAACATCTATGATGCTAGGAAATTAGATCTACCATAAAGAAGAGTAGTTACTAGTGTATACAGCTTTTGCGGTTTGCTGCAACAAAATAGATGTTTTTTTATAGAATATTTTCATATTTCAACCAACACAATAATTTCACTTTCATTTAAAAAGCTACAAGAATTACAAGTGAGCGGCGGGTAAACGAGCAACAAGCTGCGCCGCTACCCCTTTTTGAATAATAAAGCCTACTCTATTAAAAATAAAGCTTGTTTCCTTGGCCGCAGGAGAGTTACTCTGCACCACCCTTTGTACTCGATCTAAAAAACCGGATTGCTTTGGGAGCAAGGCCCCCAAATGTGTCAAAAGCGAATGGCACAAAGACGGGTTTTTGTGACACCCTCCACCACAACCCACCTTCTACCACCACCACTACCGTCCACTACTACCCACCGTCTACCACCACCGTCTACCACCACCATCTACCACCACCGTCTACCACCACTGTCCACCACCTCCACTGTCCACCGTCCTCCACCACCGTCACCCACAACCACCCACAGTCTACCACCACCACCATCCACTACCACCACTATAAAGGTTAAAGTTATAAAACCTAAGTATCAAGTGTCCTGTTAAATTATGTTATAATAAAACTCTAGCGAATAAGCGTCTTTTAAAACTGATGTTTTATGACTCAAATATCAAGTGTCCTAGTACAGTGTATTATAATAACACCAATATGATTAAGTGTCCTATAAAGGTTAAAGTTATAAGACCAAATATTAAGTATCCTATTAAGTTATGTTATAATAAAACTCTATTGAATAAGTGTCCTATAAAACTGATGTTTTATGACTCAAATATCATATGTCCTATTATGGTGTATTATAATAACACCATAATGATTAAGCGTCCTATAAAGGTTAAAGATAAAAGACACATGTGCCAAGTGTCCTATTAAGTTATGTTCTAATATGACTTTTACTAGAAGGGATCCTATAAAATCAAACATTTATGACTTAACTACAAAGTGTCGTATTAAGGTATGTCATAATAGGACCCCCGATGATCAACTGTTCTATTACATTACAACATAATGGAAGACCAACAACTAAATGTCTTATAAATTACTTTATTAGGATCTACATTATAAGTGTTTTATTAAGTTATATGATAATAGGACCCCAAAAATCATTCGTCCTATTAAATAGTTTTTAGGACACCGGTTTAGTAGCGTATAATATAAAAGACCCAAGAGTTAATTCGTTCTATTAAATAGTTTTTAGGACCCTATTTTGCAAGCGTCCCACACAAAAGGTCCTTAAAAGCCCTTTTTGTTGTAGTGTATCACTGTTGAATCAAACTGAATTTCGGGGCGAAATTCTTTTCAAAATGGGGATGATGTAGTAACGAGAAACTTTTTTTTTTATTCTTTCGACTTCGAGCAATTTTTGGGACGAAAATGTTTTCAACAGGGGGAGGAAGTGACACCGGCAAACTCAGGTTAATACTTTTTACAAACATATAAGTCTACCTTAGCAAAACTCACATGCAATACTTAATTTGGTTCGTTGAGTGGGTTCGATGATTTGGGGAATCATCGGGAGTTGATTTACACTCACATAATGTCCATGGTTTAATGATTCGGGGAATCATTGGGGAGACACACATGTACACACATGTCTTGAGTCCCATTGTTGGTGAAATTACATAATTGGGGTAACTTATCAAGTATATACTTGTGAATACATGTTTATATGATTTGATATGATAATATACGTCCCAAACGTCATTTGGGTTGAAGGAACGAATTAGAGACTAAAATCTCTCATTCGCATGATTATAGGTGTGAATGACAGGTATAGATTCTCATTCGCATATTCAAAGGTTAGAATGGGTTTCATTCACACCAATGAAGGTTCGAATGAGAGTAGGCTATATAAACATCTCTTTGCCTCATTTCATCATTTCACAACCCTAACTCGTCTCCAAGTGCTATCTTAAAACCCCAACCTGTAGAAACGAGTTTTTGCCCTTATTTCTTGGATCCCCAAGCTAAATCAAGTTTATTAACAATATTAAGTGAAGATTCAAGGAGTCTTAATCATCTAAACCTTTTTCATTACATTTTTATGTGTTTTAATAAACCTAAATGTCCAGATCTGATTTCAAGGTGTTTTCCTAAATAAAAACCTTTCTAAAACTTTTCTACTAGATCTAGGCCTAAACAATGAGTTTATTTATACAAGCACAGGTGTGGATGATGTTGGTGACCATGTAATTGGGGCTTATGTGTTTTGTATTTATAGAATTCTAATAGGATGATGTCTAGATGATTCGGGACTGTTTAGGAACACGATTAGGTGATATATGAATGATTAGGGGGTGTTTAGGATTGCTTTTTGAAAACTGATTATGCATTTTGGTACAGTAGGGATGGAGCTGCTTTTAGATTATTGCGTTTTAGTAGCCTTTTAGACGCAAATATGCTACCTTTCCCAAACACTAAAAACTGATTATTTGCATTTTCAAAATGCAATAATCTAAGAAACCATTTCAAAACTCAACCCCAAACATCCTCTAACTAGTAAGGCAATATTGTGTCAGACGCCTTAAGCAGGAAGGAATCTGTTAAACCCCATCATGTTCGAGCTTTGCAGCTTACCATTCATTCTGGTCTGCCTGACCAAATCCATTCTGCGCAACAGGAAGCTTTGAAGGAGGACAGCCCTATAGCTGAAACCATGCATGGGATTTGGCCTTATATAGACATGTCCATTCGTACCCTATGACAACACGAATGAAGAAACTTGTTTCTCATTCGGACCAATTAAGGTACGAATGGAAATGAACGATTTTCATTCGGACCAACTAAGGTACGAAAGAAAACCGTTTTGCAAAATTTCTTTCATTCGACTCAAAGAAGGGACGAATCAACTTCACAAATATTCATTCGACCCTTTGAAAGCACGAATGAATAATGTGGATTCACTGATTTTTACCAAATTGCCCAATTCGTTGCACTTTTTGTCATTTTGTTTAACAATCAAACTTTCAAGATTTAAACATTGATGATTTTCAAAAAAAAAAAAAAAAAAAAAAATTCAGTCCAAAACTCAAATTGGTAATTTTGGCATTCCAAACTTCAGAAAATGATTAATTTCCAACAGCGACTATCGAAAATAAGATAGAAATGTAAAAATTTTGGTTTTTCTAAAATTTATGCTAAAACACACCAAAAAATCTTTTTGAGTTTTTCATAAAATGCTTAAAGTAACGTGAAATGCAGTAAGTAAATATGTACAAACATATAACCTTTTTGTGATTTTCTGGTAAGAGGATCATATCAGATTTTGAGAAATCTAATCACATCATTGTTCTTTTTCGTTTAAACTTTATAGACTGTAAGACTTTGCAATTGCTGATATTGTTGTCCACATAAGCTCACATGCAAACCGTTGTGCGGTGCTTTAAAATGATATGCTTTAGGTGTATTAATAACTAACTTTCTTATGGTTCCCACAAACACGACATACTCTCGTATCAAGGAATTTGCACAAAACTTCATCGTAACAAGTGATTATATTGAAGTTATCCGTCAGTTATAAGGTACGATACAAAGAGGTGGCAGGTCAGCAAATCAATGTTTCAAAGCAACTTATGTACGCAACCAGGGTGAGGCTTATATCGATTATGATTTTCATCATAGATTCGACATGATGCATTAGATAATCTTTGATTATCTTCATACACTACAGTTCCTCATCGGTAACCTTGGAATTGGCTTTATTAACTCTTTTAAGATTTCCTGACGGAATCTAGGTCCGTAAATTAATACGACAAAAGATCAGTTAGGCCATCCCTAGATTACTTTCAATATAACTACCCGAAAAATCTAATTTTGGCAACACTATTAAACGAAATTACGGTACCAAGACCATATGCCCATGAGGTGTTCAGCCATATATTGTGGATTTAGAGTCAATAGCACAGCCACCATAATCTGCATCACTAAAAGCAATGAGATCAAAGTTATCATCATTAGGAAACCATAACCCGCGTGATGGACATCCCTTCAAATAACATAGGATTCGTTTGACTGCTATAAGGTGAGATTGTTTTGGCTTTGACTGGTATCTCACGCAAAGGCATGTTGCAATCATATATCCGGTCGGGAAGCAGTAAGATACATTAACAATCTGACGATGGCTTAATACGTGAAAGGGTCAATAGCGTCACCCTTCAAATCAACTCCAATCCCGTGATTAGGTTGAATGGGAGTAGCTATAGGTGTTGAATCCTCCATCTGGAATCGGCTCAAGACTTCAGAAACATATTTTAGTGGATAAAGATCCCTAACGATGATTGATCAACCTGTAAGCCAAGAAAGAATTGCATCTCTTCCATTGAGCTCATCTCAAACTTTTCTTGCATAACCTGTTCAAATTCCCTGCAAATACTTTCGTTAGTCGAACCAAAAATAATGTCAACAACATAAACCTGTACCAGGAGCAAATCACACCCGTTTCCTTCGTGAAAAGGGTACAATCAACTTGTCCTCGTTTGAAACCTCGGGAAACAAGATATGTACTAAGCATTTTTTACCACTGACTAGGGGCTTGGTGTAAACTGTACAACGCTTTGTTCAATTTATAGACCTTATCCCGGTGGATAGGATCCTCAAAACCTAGTGTTTGCCCGACATATACTTCTTCCTTCACTACATCATAAGGAAAAGCATTTTTAACATCCATCTGATACACCTTATAATTCATGTAAGACGTGTACGCGAGAAACATCTGAATGGCTTCTATACCTGTGATTGGTGCATAGACTTCATTGTAATCGATTCCTTCAGTTTGACTATAACCTTGAACTACCAATCGAGCTTTGTTCGGAACAATCACTCCATGATCATCCTTCTTACACTTGAACACCCATTTAGTTCCAATCTTCGTTCGTTGAGTTGGTAGATATATTAAGGTTTAAACTCCAGCTTCTTGAATTGCTGAAGTTCTTGTTGCATTATCCACCCATGATTCGTCATTCAAAGCATCTTTGTACGATCTAGGCTTCATCTGTGAGACATAACAAGCAAATGACCAATCATTTTTTCACCTGATTTCTGAATTTTAAAATAAATGGCAAGGGCTGCAAGATTATCATTAGACGATGTTCGCCTTAATTGACCACTTGTCATCACACTGCTACTGGGATCACCAATGACTTGTTCCAGTGGATGATAAGTGGTGATCCGAGATTCCGGGTGTGCCGGAACAAGAATCACTGTCTGAACATTAACATTCTCTGCTGAATCCAGATCATTACCCACATTCGAAGTAGAAGGTACATCTGTAGATATAGAAATAGGAGCATTGATATCATTAGAAGCTGTGATAGGAGGAGTTATGGTAATCGGACGTACCACTTGAGAAGTGACTGCATTTTCACAATCATAATATAAATGAAGAATAGCTTCTTCAACCAAGCTTTCTATATTGAATAACTCAAATAACTCTTTGTAGTCCAACATCCAGTCAGGTCCTACACCGGGATCATTATGAGTGTAGCATTGAACATCCACATTAGATCACTCTTCTACACATTTGGTTCTTTTGTTGAAAATACGCTTATTAGGAGTAGCGTATCTCACAAAATATCCTTCCTCTGCTTTTGCTCTGAATTTTTCTTTAGATCGCAACATAGTACACGACGCCTCGAATGGTTCTAGAAACTCTAAATTCGGCTTTCGTCTGTGAGCAGTTCAACATATGTCTTTTTAAACTTCTTTACCCTCAAACACTCGATTCAAAGTGTAACAAGCTGAATGAACCACTTAATTCTAGAAAATTATTGGTAGATTAGAATCAGCAAGCATCGTTCACGGCATCTCGATTAGAGTCCTGTACTTTCTTTCTGCGACACCGTTCTGTTGTGGGGTATACGGTGCACTGTATTCATGATGAATACCTTTTTCTTCACATAATGCATTCTTAAACTCCGTCTCATTGTCACCTTAGATCCTTTTGATCTTTAGACCATAAATGTTCTCCAAACAGGCAAACAGAAGCTTCAAATTTTCAAACGTGTCACTCTTGTTTTGCATACCATCACCATGAGAATCATGAGTAATCATCAGTAACAACTAGACGATACAAGTCCCCATAAACACTTTCGCATTTCACAGAGCCAAAGAGATCCATATGTAAACGTGCAAGCGGGACACTCACTGAATTCACTTTATTGGGTTTGTGCGAGTGTTTGTGTTTTTTGCCCTTCTTGCATGATAGACACTTGTAATTAAGATGGAAATGTATCACGTTGACACCTTCAACAAGACCATTCTTCATAAGATTTTTCATTTTCTTGACATGAATATGTCCCATTCTCCAATGCCACATGATTGATTCCTTCTCTGTTGCCTTTGACAAGAACATGTAACCTGCCCTTGTGAAGTTGCTGCCTTGCTCATATCAAGAATGTAAAGATTATTCACTCTCGGAGCTTGCAACATGATCACTCTTTAGGAATCTTAAAACCAGGTTTTAGGCTTGTAGCAAGCTTTGTCATCAAAACGTAGAGAAAACTTCTTATCACAAATTTGAGAAACGCTCAGAAGATTGTAGTCTATCTACTTCACATACGATATATTTTCAAAACTCACAATTCCATTGCTTACGCTTCTCTCCATTGTTATATAACCTCCTTTGTTACCGGAAAAAGCAACAGAACCTCCATTAATATTTTTGATGTCAAATAGGAGTGTCATGTCCCCTGTCATGTGCCCGGAAGCTCTACTGTCAACAATCCAAAGACTGCGAACATGTCCAGCTAGAACTCCCTGCACAACCAAATAAAAGATTAGTTTTTACGGGGGATCCAAGCCTTCACGGTCTTGGGTCGTCCAGAATCAACATTCTTAGGAACAACTTTTATTTGATCAACATTTTCACAGAAACTGTAATAGACTGAATGGAAGATGAGGTAAAACACCAGAAGAACCTTTAGGTAACCAAGTTCGCTCGGGTCTTTTCGAAATTTGAACTTTTTAGAATTATTAATTTTGCCATTTTCATTTTTCTTTGTTAAGACCTTTGCTTGAGCATTCTTAATAACCTTATCTGATTTAACAGACGAAGGTCCGACATCAGAGTAACAGATGTTTTGCAGTTTGTTTAACTACATAATTTTGCAATTTGTTTAACTACATAAACTTTCTGTTTTTTCTTTTACCATGTTTACCGTTGGTTTTTTCTCTGTTTGATTCATAGCAATTCGATTGAGATTGTCATAAACAATCAGTTGTTTTCATCTTGGTTGAACATTTTGCCTTTGAGGATAAAACAACTCTCGAATTCCTATACTTCTTTATGACCTTAACTTCATGCCTTTTGTGTCTTACATATGGGCAGTGAACAAGTAAATGTCATGGCTCCCCACATTTAAAATAGGCACGGTATTCTTCAAACTTAGGCTTATCATGACCACTTGCGAAAGTGTTTACCGGGTATTGATCCAAATACATTTCCTTCTCAAACTCTCAGGAGCAGGCTCCGGTGAGTAACACGGTTCAACACTCTCAGTTGGTTTGACAAACTCAGTCACATGAATTCTATTTTTCTTAGAATCATCACCATACAGTTTTCGAATAATTTTAGAGGAAAGTCATTTCTCCTTTAAGATTTAGGAAACGAAATTGTACTTTCTTGCCAGATTTTTGAAATCTTAGAATAATTGATAAACTGTGTGCGATATTCCTCATCAGAAAATATTTGATCGGATCTTCCATCTGATTAAAAATTTTCATACCATTCTTTGATTCTTTCACATCAGTTTTCTTAACTAATGGTTTCGGTTTTGTTTCAGCCTTGGGAGGAACCTGAACTTTTGGAACTGAATCACACTCAATATGATTTTCCAAAGGAATTTCAACTTTTTGTTCAGGTTCGTACTCAGCATCCGAATCAAAATCATTAGTTACTGGTACCACGTTTTCATTGCTGACACCTAGTATGTTTCACATCTGAATACGGATCACCCACACTTGAGGTGCTTGATTCGTTTTTCAGACGTGGAAGTTGATGTTTTCGAACTCTCCGTGCTTATCTTATCAAAATTTTGATTTTCAAACAACACTGGAGATGGAAAAGACTTATAATCGATGCTAGTTGGAATACCATCTTTGCTAGGTAGTTCAATAATGTGGTCAAGCACATATCTCACATTGAGATAGCTTTCAAATTTTTGTTCATCTTCTCGTAAAGACATATGACCTTGGCATTTCTAGTTTTGTGCCTTCTATTTCATTGATGTAATTATTGATTGCAATTTCTTTGTTAGAAAGGGTTTTAGTTAACTCAGATACATCCTTTTTATAACCATCAAGAGTCTTGTTTTAACATTCTCCCATTTTTCCTAAACTCTTATTGCAGCTTTAGCACTGGCCAAGTCAGATTTCAAACTGAGAATCTCTTCTTCTAGTCTACCAAACTTTCCTGGTAAACATCACACAGTCATTGCACTTAGGAAGTGAGTTAAAACTTACCAGAGTAGAAGAATCAGTCATAGCCATAGAGCAAAATGTGCTTCCTTCCCAGAAAAGAACTTTGAATAGTCAATATGGGTGCAACCATCATCAACCATACACGACTTCTTACTAATTAGAAAGTCGGGCTTCAGCTAATAACTGATCACTCATTGTCAAGTGAGTACAGACTTGTTTCAAAAGCGGCTTCACTTTTAGAATCCGAGAAATCTGAATCTTGAACTTCCGAGTCTCCTTCAACATGTGCTTCAACCATCTCATTCACATTTTCTTCAACTATCGGTTCCAAAATTGAATCTTCTACTTGCACAATTTCTTCTTCATAACTTCCTGAGCATAACAATCCACATTCACATTGGATAACTCTCTAACTCCCAACTTCATGTCACTTTAGTTAAACCCTTCATCTTGTTGAATCACTAATGCGTTATTGTCATTTTGGTTTTGATTAGTGGGAGTGGTTACTGGGACAATGTTTCATTCAGTGTTTGGGGTATTTGAGATTGTTGGGGTGGTGATGTTTGTCTTTGGTTAGTATTGAAAGGAGTGTGTTGTCGGTTTTGGTTTGGGTAATTGGTTGACGGTTTTAGTTTTGATAGTTGTTGTTGAATGGATTTTGGTTACCTTGTTGTTTAGGATTGGTGCATACATGAGCAAAATGTCCTTTGGTTGCCACAGTTGAAACACGTGACTTTGGCTTTGTTGAACCCGTATGTTGGGTTAGGTGAAGTGGCCGAATCGATCCTTCCAGTTCGCTCCATAAACTCTTGAGCTCTCCTAACAACACATGCAAATGCCCATTGAATATATATATGTGCACCATCTCATCCTTATCGATTTGCGAGTAATCTTCATCAGTAAAACTATTATTCCCATTTGACGGCCACGAGTCCATTTTATGAAGCTACAAAAGCAGACAACAAACCAACATGCCTTTGAGAAACTTCTATAGTCACATTATCCAAGTTGGAAGTCTCCAATACAACTAAACTCGAGCTCGAAGATGCTTGTCCAACATTAGATGAGGATGTTTGATTCATGTTCACTAATGAAGTAACCATCCATGGTGAAGAAGGAGCTGTAGTTGGTGTAACATATGAAGAAGACGATGGAATCCCATAGTAATTCACCGGATTATTTTTTTCGACACTTGAAACAAAGGCTGTTTATGGTGCTGAACTCACACCAACATTTAGTACTGCTAAAGATGAAGAGCTAGCAAAATAAAAATCAGGATTATGAGGAATCTATGCTCTTTTTGCCTTCTTTTTTCTTCAACTCCCTTATTCTCTAACTTCTGAATAAAATCAGTCAACATCCAGAGATTAAAAGTATCCTTTTCTACTTCAACATGTTGACTCCAATAAGCTGTAATGCATCTGCAAACCTTTCTACCCATTCAGTCATGGGGTAAGAGATGTTATAGTTAGAAAACTCGGATAAAAGATGATAAACCGAGTATTAAATTCTTTCAAGGTCTCATTTCCACAAAACTGAAATTTTCAAACTCTTACTTCACTCATCCATTCTTAGGTTCCTTATTTTCTCCATTCCCGTCATTTCGGCTTTGAAGTGCATCCCATAATTGCTTTGAAGTTATACATGGTCCAAACTGATGTAAGAGATCTTGAGTCAAAGCTTGAGATAACAATGAATATGCCTTCTTCTCAGTAGCATACTTCTTCTTCTCTGCTTCAGTCATATCATCTAACGCAACCGGAGTAGTCGAATTTTCCACCATAGGTCTCACATACCCACGTTCTATAACTTTTCATGCCTCACCTCATCCAAACCTTCCAAATGAATCTTAAACCTCTTATGCCATGATGGATATTCAGTCATGTCCATCAATTTTGGAGGTCGGTTTTCCATTCCTGGTGGATAAATCATTCATCACCAAACTAATTGAAGAAGTTGTCTCATTCTGTGTCGCTACTGCTGAAGCACCCAATAATCCAGAATTGGTTGAGGAGGAGGCTGCATAACTGGCTAAACCGGGGCTGCAACTGCCCAATAGTTAACCATCGGTTGTTGAGGTTGTTGTGTGATCTGTTTCCCTTTTTCAGCTGCAAAAGCCCAAGGATTCATGGTGGTTGTTGTTGTTGTTGTGGTGTGTTATGTCGTTACATTTGAAATCCTCAAATGTTATCCATGACTTGAAAAACTCAATACTTAGATAAATTTTCTGAAATCTGAGTCGTGGGTACGAATGGAAATTTAGAACACCTATTCAATGTCTTTTTAGCACGAATGAAAGAATTGGAATCCTATTCAACCTTACGATGCACGAATGAGGAACTCTAGGCATAAATGAGAAATAAAGGCTCGAATAAGAATGAACTAAAAGCTATTTGTACTAAAAACTAGCACGAATGACCAACAAATGCTCATTCGACCTAAAATCAGCAGTCATTCGACCTGTCCAGAACCCATGTTCATATTGACTTAAAAAACACACAATTTTGATCTAATTTTTTAAATTATCTCAATTTGGATTGTAATTAGAAAGGTTTTGAATCGGATTGAAAAATGAGCAACTTTTGTGAAAGAATCTTTGAAAATGTCACCAAAATCATCTCCAAATCAATCAAAAACCATGTTTTATGATTCTTCATTGAAAACCGCAAGGGTTTTGATGATTTTCGATTGAAATATGTGAAATTTTTCTCAATTTTCAATCGTATGATTGAGCACAAGCTATGATACCACTTTGTAGGACTGGAAATGAATCAATTAACAATTAATTAACACGATTTTTAAACAGTCAGGTGCGGAAACCCTAACGATCTAACAAAATGATGAAAAACGATGTCAAATTACGCACGAAATCATTTTAACATTTATCTTAATCATTAACTTAGAATAAACGGTTACAGACATGAATTAAGACAAACTCTCAGATCTAGGGTTTTCTGGACAGAGTATAGCGGCTTAGGAACAATGACTAAGTGACTAGAAACTTCTAAAACTGCTACCCATCAAACCTATATATAG
>JAUTDX010004044.1:0-38883 GCA_030844895.1 Ambrosia x helenae
TTCCTTGATCATAAAGACGTCTGGATTATGGTTTTTGATTCGTTGGAGAGTTGGGAAGGACAAGTAACTTGTGTTTGAACGTATTGCATGGCTGAAAAATATTCGATGTGCCGTTATGTTTGTTGGAGGATTTTTGTGTTTAATGATATTGGGTCGAAAGTGGGTACTGTTGTGCAGTCAGCTCAATTTGTTGAATCTAATCAAGACCTTCTTATGCATTGGTGGGTGTTCCTTGTAACAAAGTGGAGAGAATTCAAGAGAAGGTTTGTTTGAAATGGAGGTAGGAGACGTTTCCGGTTTTAATTTGAAGAGGAATATGGTGAGTGGATACCAGATTGTTTAGTGAATTTGGATGATGTTGACGGACCCTTCTAACACGGCTGTTCAGGAGGATGAAGATCCAAAGTCCGTGATTGGCACAGGAACGAGGAGGAAGTAATTGTGGAAGAAGCGTTTATTGGGGGTAATGATGTGATTTCCATAAAAGATGGATAAACAGATGGTAACATACCTAATGTGACGGAGGTTTTTTTAATCAGCATTTTATGGAAAGTAATCATGGTAAGGATTGCAAGAAAAAAAGAGTCAAGTTTACTCGCAAAAAAGTCAAAAGGAGAAAAAATCGGTTGTCTCCTACGGACCAGGAACGGCCTAAGAAAAGGTCCAAAGACGGGGAAGACCCATTTGATTTGGACCGATTCATCTTTGTTCTTAAACAACAGGTCTAATGGTCCTCAAGACTGTGATCGGATGCAGGGATCTCCAATAATTTCCTTATACCAGACCAACCATGTGGTTGTGGTGGAAGAATCAGTCCATGTAGGGTCAGAGGTGGAATTGGGGTCACGAAGCTTTCTCTCAACGGATTGAGGATGAAATCACAGTTGTGGTCTCAGAAACGCTTAATTTGGGTAAGGTTCTTAGAGCTACTAATATTGGTAGTTTTGAAGATTTAAAAGTGAATTCTCTTTTGGAAGAAGGCTTTTGAGTGGTTCCAAAATGAATATACTTTATTTGAACATTAGAGGGATGGGTCGGGAATGATTAGTTGGATAAGAAGAGTTCTTGGGTTAGAAATTTGAGAATAAGTAATGAAGTGGGGTTTGTTATGCTCCAAGAGACTCAATTTGAGTTGATTGGTGGTTTGGATTTAAATAAATTTTGGGGGTCCGAGTAGTTTTCAATATGATTGGGTGGGTGCATCTGGTCGATCAGGAGGTCTTTATTTCCTTTTGGGACCCAAAGAGATTTGTTATGCATTCAGTTGTCAAGAACCGTTGGTTTCTTGCTGTCACAAGCTCGATCAAAGATAGTGGGAAGTAATGTACATTGATAAATGTTTATGCTCCTCAAACTTTGGTTGATAAAAGTCTTCTTTGGAAGAATTATCAAGGATTATTACTACAAGTGATAATTATTGGTTTAGTAGGAGGTAACTTTAATTGTGTTCGAGGGGGTTCTGAAAGGAAGAATTCCAAGTTTAATATGACGGCTGCGAAAGAGTTCAATGATTTTCTATAGGGGTCAGGGTTATTGAATTCGTATTACATGGTATGAAGTTTACTTTTAAAATCCGGTGATAACTTAGTCGCATAAATAGAATATTTGTTTGTTTGAATTTCTTCAATGATTGGCCTAATGCGGAGTACCAGACTCTCGCTGTGATAAATCCGACCATTGTCCTTTGCTTCTAAAGGTGGAGACTCGGAATTTTGGTGTTAATCCATTCCGCTTCTTTAACTCGTGGTTGCACGGGATGGTTTCAACGAAGTTGTTCTAAACGGATTGAAGGAGTTCGCTGAGAGGGGGGCTCCTGACACGGTGCTTTTAAGCAAATTCAGGAGACTTAAATTGGTGTTAGTAAATGGCTCATGAGTTGGCGGATAGTGAGAAGCAGAGGAGGTTGGTTAGCGATTATAGGTTGATAGTTTGGATTTAGTATTGGAAGAGAGAGACTTCTTTAAGGTGGAAAGTTGGGTGTATGAAGAAGCCAAGAAGCGGATTTTTTAATTAGAAGATTTTAAGGTGAATGATCTTAGACAGAAGGCTCGGGTTCGTTGGGCGAAGGACGGTGACGAGAACACTAGATTTTTCATGGAATGATTAATAGCCGTCGTGTTAGTAATTCTATTCCGGGTTTAACGGTTAATGGGAGATGGATTTCTAAACCAACTAAGATAAAAAGAGAAGTTTTTCGTTTTTACATAAACAAGTTTGTTGAAGATCTGAATGTTCGACGACCTTAATTGTTACGGTATTAAAAAACTAAACGAGTAGCAAGCCAATGATCTTATTTGTCCCTTTACCGAAAAAGAGACTAAAGAAGCGGTATATAGTTGTGGTAGTGATAAAGCGCCTCGTCCAGACGGGTTTAACTTTCGGTTCGTTAAAAAGTTTTGGTCTTCATTTGCGGCTGATTTCGTGAGTATCTTTCATCATTTTTTTCAGTCGGGTATAATCAGTAGAGAGGTTGGATCCTTTATCATTACATTTGTTCCTAAGGTGAGCGACCCTGTTGATCTTGGTGAATATAGTCCAATAAACTTGATTGGGGTGATCAGTAAAGTTATTTCTAAAGTCTTAGCGAATAGACTGAAGAATGTTTTGAATATTATTACTAATGAAACTCAATCGACATTTATTTCGGGGAGGTATATATTAGATTGTCTGCTTTTGATCGCTAAAATTTTGTTGTGGGCCAAGCGAAGTGGGAAAGAATATTTTTTTATTCAAGATTGACTTTGAGAAAGCATATGATAATGTCAATTGGGTTTTCTTAATGATGGTTATGCAACAGATGAACTTTCCTGAAATTTGGTATAAGTGGATTATGGAGTTGTTTCTTATGCATGGTCGCCAGTCCTGGTTAATGGTTTTCAGACATTTGAGTTCAGTTGTGGTAAAGGTATTCGCCAAGGGGACCCCATATCGCTGTTTTTATTTATTGTTATTATGGAGGCGCTTTTAGGGCTTATTAAAAACGCGAGTGACATTGGTCCTTTAATGGGTGACTCTTCCTAATGGAGGACCTATTATTACTCATCTTTTGTATGCTGATGACGCCATGGTGATGGGCGAGTGGTCAGATTTTAATTTCAAAATTTTGAGGCGAATTTTTAGGATATTTCACCTATGCTCCGGTTTGAGAATTAACATTCACAAATCTACTCTTTTTGGGGTTGGTAAGAGCTTAGATGAAGTGGGTGTGAAAGCAGTTGAGTTGGGATGTAGAGCGGGTTCTACTCCGCTTGCATACTTGGGTGTTCAAGTGGACGCTAATATCTGTCGGATAAATAGTTGGGAGCCAGTTATGAAAGTTTTTAATAATCGGCTTTAAAAATAGGAGGCTAAATTCCTTTCCATTGGTGATAGGATTGTTCTTATAAAGTCGGTTTTGGAGAGCCTACCGATGTATTTCTTTTCATTATAAAAAGCTCCAGTTGCAGTAATTAAAAAACTGGAGTCATTGATCAATAAGTTCCTTTTGGGGGAAGTGTAGACATCAATAAAGTTCATTGGGTTGGGTGGGAGACAGTTACAAGATCAAAGAAAGAAGGTGGGCTAGGCATCACCAAACTTGAGGTGTGTAACAACGCCTTAGTTTTAAAATGGTTATGGCGTTATGGTAAGGAACGCGATGTGCTTTAGAGGAAAGTTATAGATGCTATTCATGGTTCCGGTAGGAGATATGATATGTTTCCGCGTAATAACAAGTTTTCAGGTACATGGTGTCTAAAATAGTTTAGTGTGGTCAAAGATTGAAAGTGGTAGACGTTTCTTTTGTGGAGATGATTAAAGGTAAGGTGGGTAATGGTACAAGCAAAAAGTTTTGGATTGATCCATGGATTGATCATACGCCGCTAAAATATCGATTCCCGTCATTGTTTTCTGCTAGAGTCGGATAGATGTTGTGTGGTGGCAGATAGGTTTGAGATAGGAAATGACGGTGAGATGATCACTTGGGATTGGAAGAGATACCCGGCTACCGAGCAAGAGATGATTGAAGCCGTAGAGTGTCAATGAATGATCAATGGTACACGCCTTTCACAGGCTGATGAGTAGTGTGTCACACCCTCAAATTTCCACTTGCACCATGATCCCATAGCCATAAGTCACATGAATGACTCTAAATTCCCAAACCACTTAGTTCGTTATCAAAACCAATTTAAAAGTCAACCATAAGTTTTTAGTAAATGCGGAAGCGTAACCAAAATGTTAAGTAAATTGTTATGCGCAAAACAAACGCGCCCACAACCAAACATAAGTAAATAAACAACGAAAATAATTTAAAGTGTTCATTTATCCCATGACACATATGATGCATGACCTATTCGTGCTCCAATCTAGCGACCTGCAAAAGCATGCTAGCGTGTGTCAACATAAAGTTGTGAGTTTACAAAGTAAGTAAAGTAAATGTTTGGGTTTCAAAAACCAATAACCACTAGTTCATCGCATGCCAAGAGTAGCTAACCCATTCATGATAACTAAACACAGATATACTAAACTGCTGATGTACGTGCACTCACAACAGTGAGCAAAAGTGCCTTGCATCATTGCCTATCAACAATGATAATGTGTTAAGTCACTGTTCACACCCGTACTCCCAACACGGTGTGATGTTTGTCAAACCTAATAGCGCTATCAATTAGTAACCCGCTAGCCAGCCGGAAACTCATTCGGTACGTGAAGGACTTCAATGATAGTGTTGGTTTAGTTCATTAAGCACAAAGATTGCGAACTAGCAAAACCCAATTCACCCCGTGAATCAATGTATCCCAAACCCGGGATAAAGTAGTAGTCCAAAACAGGACTAAAAAGTAAGTAAGTTTTCTCAACCCGAGACACATGCTTTTGAGAAAAAGAGTAGTGAAGCTCACCTTAGGATGCAAGCTAAAAATCCAAACATCACAATTAAGGACGTGCAACAGACTCCCTATTATATGTGTCATCATGTGAGTACATGTGTACATACTATACACCACATAACTCGGTTGTCCAAAACGTTTAAGAATGTGAAAACATTTAAGTGAAAACTAGTGTAACTACATACACAAGTAACCCTATGAACCCGTTGGTGATCGTTATGATTAACATTATTTATACACTTCAAATACATATCACACAAGTGTACACGCAAGTTCAAGTCATAATCAAAGCATATATGACCCCAAATAAGCACATATGCATCTATGTCACAATCTGTGTTTTTAGGACAAATTATACACCAACAAAAAAAATTCTAAAATACTTGCACAAAGAATTTGAAAACACAAAAGTTTAAAGAATATTCCTATGAGACCATTCGTCGTTCCACTATTTTTTTTCACAACAAAACCTTGTTAAAAAATTATGAAAAATCAATTACTACATCTAGGTTCTGAAAACTTTCACATCAGGTCAGTTTACGATAAAAATTCTAAAAAATCGTGTATTTATCCAAATAGGATGAATACACATGGAACAGTCGAATTATTCCCATATCAACGTACTGACCAAATTTCACAACCTAACTCTTCATAAAACTCGAGTTACAGTTGATTAAAGTGGACCTAAGTTTTTAATCCGAAAATCAGTGTAAACCTTTATCCGAATAAAATTCCAAAAACATATCAAACGAACCCCAAATCGCATGATCTTACCCATCCAAGATAGCTAAGACCATGTATGACATGCACATAACAAGAATCGATCAAAACAGATAAATAGAGTCATGATGCAGAGCCTACAAGTCGACATTCAAATTCTGTCCAGATTTTAAACATCCAATATTCTCAACTATAACAAGTCCTACATGTGCATTATCGATCAAGAACACCGAGAAATCATCATACACTAACCCTAACACATTAATATGATCAGAACATGCAAGATTTATCGTACATAATATGATCTATAAAACCCTAGACGCTCAAACATCATAGATATTCAATAACATGCAATCATATTACATATCTATTCATAAATCTTTATGTTTATCATGTTAATCCAAGTTTAATCTTTATAAAATCATATCAGATCTGGACAAACTTTATTATGGTGTTTAAAATATAATCAAGAAGATTAAAACACAAAGGTTTAACATAATATACCTAAAGCACTTCACAATCAAGAACCGAACACCTTCCAAGCCTCCCGGATGATGTTCTTGAGCCTTACACAGGTGTTAGAGGGTTATATTTTCATATGGGGGTTGTTATGGACGATAAGGGTTGTGGTTATGAGGTGCATGGGACTTAAGGTTGCTTAAATAGGCGAAATAATTCGTTTGACGAACTTGGTCCCGACGAACGACCGTTCACTTTGACCAGTCCCGTTTCGATCGGCCTAGTTCAGTGTATTGCCCTTTTTCTTCGATGTTTTCGTTATTTTAGACCATTCCAAGAGTAACCCCATGTTTTTAGACCCCAACCATCCTAACGGTTCATCGATTACGAGTTTGGTAACACATTCGGTTTAAATTCACACAATCACATAACAGTTTTCACATAGATTCACATAAACACGTAAATGCAATTAATATCAACCAATTATATATTTTCTCAATTCACCAACGTTCGGGGTTCGATACTCGTGTACGTAGTTCGGTAATTCCCCAAATTACCTTTTCATGCAGTTATTACCCTATAACTGTGCAATGTGTGACTCAACTAACTAAACTTAGTTAAGTAACATGCTGTAAATGTAAATAAAGTTAACTAGAGTTTAGTTAAAGTAGGAACCTGAAGATGCAGGGTGTCACATCATCCCAAGTTAAAAAGAATTTTGTCAGGATATTCAGTAAGTAAACAGTAAAGCCAGTGTAACAATGTGTTCTTGGTTACCGGATGTCACATCATCCCAAAGTTGAAACGAATTTCGCCCCGAAATTCACATTGAGCGAGCTGCTTTATGTTTAGTGCTTAGTCTATGCACAGATTCAGGTTCAGTTAAGAGATTTGGGTGTTTGAGCCGCATTTGATCCCTGCGTTCCCACGTGTATTTCGGTCCTAGACAGGAATTCCATCGTACCTTGACTACAGGTATTGTGCTCTGTCTGAGTTTCTTGATGCCCTGCTCAAGAATCTCCACTTGTTCTTCCACGAACCGTAACTGATCATCCACCTGGATTTCCTCCAGTGGAACCACCAGTGTTGCATCAGACAGACATTTCTTAAGATTCGATATGTGGAATACATTGTGCACTCTACTGAGTTCATCAGGTAGTTTTATCCTATAAGCCACCGGACCAATTCTTTCCACAATCTCGAATGGTCCAACATATCGCGGGTTCAACTTTCCCCATTTCCCAAATCGTGTCACGCCCTTCCAAGGCGATACCTTTAATAGTACCTTTTCCCCAACCTGGAAGTCCAAAGGTTTCCTATGCTTATAAGCGTAGCTTTTCTGTCGATCACAAGCAGCGGCATACGGTTTCTGATTTGCAATTTCTTCTCAGAAGTTTCATGCACGAGTTCAGGACCTGTCAGTTGGCTATCCCCAACATCAGTCCAGCATATGGAGACCTACACTTGCGTCCATACAATGCCTCAAAAGGCGCACACCGAATAGAAGTGTGTAAACTGTTATTATACGAGAACTCGATCAAAGGCAAGTGTTGATCTCAACTGTTGCCAAATCCACTACGCACGCCCGTAGTAGATCTTCCAATGTTTGGATGGTACGCTCACTTTGTCCATCCGTCTGAGGGTGATATGTTGTGCTCATGTCTAAGCGAGTCCCCAATGCGTCTTGGAGAGTAGTCCAAAACGAGAAGTAATTGCGTATCACGATCAGATATAATAGAAGTAGGCAACCCATGCCTAGAGACAATTTCCTTGATGTAGATGTGACCAATCGCTCCAGCTTGTCTGTCTCCTTAATTGCCAAGAAATGTGCCGATTTGGTCAATCGATCAACAATGACCAAATCATATCATGCCCACTAGGTGTTTTAGGGAGTTTAGTTAGGGATTTCTGGTTGCTTGAGTAGGCCCGAAGGTTTTTGATATTCGATCTTAACCTTGGCGCAAGTCAATCACTTGCTAACATAAGTGGCTATCTCAGCTTTCATGTCCGGCCACCAATAAAGAATTTTCAGATCTTGGTACATCTTATCCGAACTAGGATGTACTGAATAATGAGAGGTGTGAGCTTCGTCAAGAACAAGTTGTCTGAGATCCCCAAAGTGTGGAATCCAAACTTGATTTAGGAAGTACTGAAGACCATCAGACTTCAGTTCCAAGTCCTTATCAGACCATGCGAAGTTTTGAGCTCGACGTTCTCTTCCTTCAAAGCTTCAACCTGAGCTTCACGAATCTTATCAGGAAGATTAGAATGAATAGTGAGTTGTAAAGCTCGCTCCCGGTTGGGTTTCGTTTCCTTACGACTAAGTGCATCCGCTACTACGTTAGCATTCCCTGAATGGTATTTGATGGCACAGTCATAGTAATTTAGGAGCTCGACCCATCATTGTTGTCGCATGTTCAACTCCTTTTGATCATATATGTGTTGGAGGCTCTTATGGTCTGTAAAGATCGTACACTTCGTTCCATATAGATAATGCCTCCAAATCTTTAGAGCAAATACCACTGCTCCCAGTTCCAAGTCATGAGTGGTGTAACTATTCTCATGAACCTTCAGTTGGCGAGATGCATACACGATGACCTTATCATGCTGCATCAATACACACCCCAAGCCCTGGATAGAAGCGTCACAGTACATCACGAAGTCATCTGTACCCTTAGGTAATGATAGAATTGGTGCACTGCAAAGTTTTGACTTCAAAAACTGAAAAGCAGATTCTTGGGCATCTCCCCACTTGTAAGTAATACCCTTCTGCGTCAAACCAGTGAGGGGTTGAGAGATCCTTGAGAATCCCTCAATGAATCTGCGATAATATCCTGCAAGACCAAGAAATTTCCGCACTTCAGTATTAGTCTTAGGAGCCTCCCACCGTTTGATAGCATCTATCTTAGCGGGATCGACATCTATACCAGCCTCGTTAACCACATGTCCTAAAAATTAGACTTCCCGAATCCAAAAGTCACACTTAGAGAATTTAGCATACAATTGCTCTTTTCTCAAAAGTTCCAAGATCAGCTGCAGGTGTTGCTCGTGCTCCTCCCTGCTCTTGGAATAGATTAATATGTCATTAATAAACACTATGACAAACTTGTCTAAATAAGGCTTGCACACGCGGTTCATAAGATCCATGAACACCGTCGGTGCATGGTTAGCCCAAATGGCATCACCAAAAACTCATAGTGTCCATAGCGAGTTCGAAAGGTTGTCTTAGCTACATCCCCCTCTCGGACTCACAGCTGATGGTATCCTGACCTCAAGTCAATCTTAAAGTAGAAACTCGACCCTTGGAGGTGATCAAACAAGTCATCAATACGGGGCAATGGGTAGCAGTTCTTGACAGCCACCCTATTCAACTCCCGATAGTCGATACACATGCGGAAACTCCCATCCTTCTTCTTAACAAAACAGGACTAGGGATCCCCAAGGTGAAGAACTAGGTCCAATAAAACCCCTATCCAACAGCTCTTGGAGTTGGGTAGACAGTTTTTGAAGTTCGCCTGGTGCTAAGCGATATGGTGCGCGTGCAACTGGGGTTGGTCTAGGTGCACGATCAATTTGGAACTCCACTTGACGAACAGGTGGAAGTGCAGGTAGTTCCTCTGGGAATACATCTGGGAAATCACGAACTACAGGGATGTCCTCAATCTTTGTTTCAACTTCAGCTCGAGTGTCAGAAATGTTAGCCAGAATGGCTGGATAGCCCTTTCGAATGCACTTCTGGGCTTTCAAGAATGAGATGATAGCCACCATGGCACCACCACAATCACCCTGAATAGATAAACGTTCTCCACTAGGAGAGGGATATGAATGATCTTCTCCTAACAGAGAATTTCAGCACGATGCTTGGACAACCAGTCCATGCCAACTACGATATCAAAGCTTCCCACGGTGATGGGTAAGAGGTCGATGGCAAATGATTGACCATCTCGCTCAAGCTTACTATCCTGATGGATGTGGGTTGCCTCAACAGGCTTTCCATCAGCTAACTCTATAGAGTGTGGGGATTCAAGAAGAGTAGGGGCTAACCCTAGGAGTTTGCTAAGTTTTAAAGACGTAAAACTGATATTCGCACCGAAATTGAAAAGAACAGCAACAAGATTCTCATTTACAGACAACATACATGTTAACACATTGATGTCGCTCTTGGCTTCTCCCGAGCCGATTATGGAAGCTACTCCCCGAGCACCATTGAGGTTTTTGTCGCCATTGTTGCTATTGTAGTTGAGCTCGGGACAATTCCTCTTGAACTGGGTTTCACTCCCACACTAGGAACACTCTTTCCTGGCACCTCGTCGTTGATACTATGCTAGTTGCTGTTGTTGAAGAACTTATATTTCACACCATCCCACGTTCTCTTGCTATTACCAGAAGCAGGAGATGAAGCACCATGATTTGGAAAAGTACCATGATCGACAGCCTCGTTAGTGAGTTTATGAGCCAGGTGAAAGATATGTTAGATTCTGAGAAAGTCTTAAATGTGCACTAATGTTGTAAGTGTACTAATGTAGTGCTTATGTTATGATGATTATGGACTAGAATGCAATTCCTAGTTCACTATAACCAATGGCTCTGATACGAATCTGTCACACCCTCAAATTTCCACTTGTGGGGTTTTACCCGCGAGGCGCGTGACACATAAGGATCCCATAGCCATAAGTCACATAAACGACTCTAAATGCCCAAACCATTTAGTTCGTTATCAAAAACCAAGTTTAAAAGTCAACCATAAGTTTTTAGTAAATGCGGAAGCGTAATCAATACAGTTAAGTAAATTGTTATGCGCAAAACAAACGCGCCCAAAACCAAACATAAGTAAATAAACAATGAAAATAATTTAAAGTGCTCATTATCCCATGACACATATGATGCATGACCTATTCGTGCTACAGTCTAGCGACCTGCAAAGCATGCTAACGTGTGTCAACATAAAGTTGGTGGGTTCACAAAGTAAGTAAAGTAAATGTTTAGGTTTCAAAAACCAATGACCACTAGTTCATCGCATGCCATGGGTAGTTAACCCATTCAAGATAACTAAACACAGATATACCGAACTGCTAATGTACGTGCACTCACAACAGTGAGCAAAAGTTCCTTGCATCATTGCCTATCAACAATGATAATGTGTTAAATCATCGTTGACACCTGTACTCCCAGCATGGTGTGAGGTTTGTCAAACCTAATAGCGCTATCAACTAGTAACCCGCTTGCCACCCGGCAACTCATTCGGTACGTGAAGGACTTTAATGATAGTGTTGGTTTAGTTCATCAAGGAAAAGATTGCGAATTACCAAAACCCGATTCACCTCGTGAACCAATGTATCCCAAACCCGGGACAAAGTAGTACTCCAAAATCGGAATAAAAAGTAAGTAAGTTGTCTCAACCCTAGACGCATGCTTTTGAGAAAAGAGTAGTGAAACTCACCGTAGGTTGCAAGCTAAAAATCCAAACTTCACAAAAATTGATGTGCTACTGACTCCCTATTATATGTGTCATCATGTGAGTACATGTGTACATACCATACACCACATAATTCGTTTGTCTAAAACGTTTAAGAATGTGAAAACATTTAAGTGACAACTAGTGTAACTACATGCACAAGTAACCCTATGAACCCGTTGGTGAACGTTATGATAAACATCAGTTATACACTTTAAATACATATCACACAAGTGTACACGCAAGTTCAAGCCATAATCAAAGAATATAAGACCCCAAATAAGCACATATGCATCTACGTCACAATCTATGTTTTTAGGACATATTAAACACCAACAAAACATTTTTTTTTTAAAATACTTGAACAAAGAGTTTAACAACCAAAATTTTACAGAATATTCCTATGAGTCCATTAGTCGTTCCGCAATTTTTATTTCCCAATAAAACCTTGTTGAAAAATTATGAAAATTCGATTACTACAGCTAGGTTTTGGAAACTTTCACATCAAGTCAGTTTACGATAAAAATTCTCACAAATCGTGTATTCCTCCAAACGGGATGAATCCACTTGGAAAAGTCGAATTATTCCCATATCAACCAACTGACCAAATTTCACGACCTAACTCTTCATAAAACTCGAGTTACAATTGATTAAAGTTGACCTAAGTTTTTAATCAAAAAATTAGTTTAAACCTTTATCCAAATTCCAAAAACATATCAAACGAACACCAAATCGCATGATCTTACCCATTCCATAAAGCTAAGACCATGTATGATATGCACATAACAAGAATCGATCAAAACAGATACATAGATTCATGATACAGAGCCTACAAGTCGACATTCACATTCTGTCCAGATTTTAAACATACAATATTCTCAATTATAATAAGTCCTACATGTGTATTATCGATCAAGAACACCAAGAAATCATCATACATTAACCCTAACAGATTAATATGATCAGAAAATGCAAGATTTATAATACATAATATGATCTTCAAACCCTAGACGCTCAAACATCATAGATATTCAATAACATGCAATCATATTACATAACCATTCATAAATCTTTATGTTTATCATGTTAATCCAAGTTTTAATCTTTATAAAATCATATCAGGTCTGGACAAACTGTATTTTGGTGTTTAAAATATAATCAAGAAGATTAAAACACAAACGTTTAACATAATATACCTAAAGCACTTCACAATCAAGAACCGAACACCTTCTAAGCCTCTTGGATGATGTTCTTAAGCCTTAGCAGGTGTTAGAGGGCTATATTTTCGTATGGGGGCTGTTATGGATGATTAAGGTTGTGGTAATGAGGTGCATGGGGCTTAAGTTTGCCTAAATAGGCGAAATAAGTCGGTTTCACGAACCTGGGCCCGATGAACGGTCGTTCGGCCAAAGTGAACGGTCGTTCAGTTTGACCAGGCCCGTTTCGATCGGCCCAGTTCAGTGTATTGCCCGTTTTCTTCGATGTTTTCGTTATTTTGGACCATTCAAAGCGTAAGCCCATGTTTTTAGACCCCAACCATCCTAACGGTTCATCGATTACGAGTTTGGTAACACGTTCGGTTTAAATTCATGCAATCACATAACAGTTTACACATAGATTCACGGAAACACGTAATTGCAATTAATATCAAATAGTTAATTCACAATTATCTTTTTCTCAATTCACCAACGTTCGGCGTTCGATACTCGTGTACGTAGTTAGGTAATTCCCCGAATTACCTTATCATGCAGTTATTACCCTATAACTGTGCAACGTGTGACTTGCCTAACTAACCCTAGTTAAGTAACATGCTGTAAATGTAAATAAAGTTAACTAGAGTTTAGTTAAAGTAGGAACTTGAAAATGCGGGGTGTCATATAGTGGGTTTGGAACATTGGCGACACGAAAGGATTATTTTGTAAGGAGGTGAAAGATTGGTTGAAAAGTAGCGGCTCAGAGGAGGTTAATAATTAATTTGAATGGTGTAAGTGGATCCCGAGCAAGTTAAATATTTTTATGTGGAGAGATCTTCTTCATAGAATCCCGAAAAGATGTGCGCTTCGAAGAAGGAATATACAGACTGAGGAAAGCTGCTGCGTTTTTTGTGAATACTTCGTTGAGACAGCAGATCATATTCTAACTGTGTGCAGGTTTGCGGATGGAGTTTGGCACGGTTTCGCTTCTTGGTGCAGGTAACCTCCGATGATTATGTTTTCTATTGCTGATATTCCGATGATATGTGATCATATGGGCGGCTCCAAGTCTAAGAGAAACATTGTGTATGGTGTTAAATCGTTGAGTTTCTGATGTTAAATCGTTGTTTGGAATGCGAGGAACGAAAAGGTGTTCTCCAACATTAGTAGGAGTGTCAGTCAAGTTGTTTCTGATGTTAAATCGTTGAGTTTTCTTTGGTATAGAAGTAGAGGTAAGGATGTGGGTGTTGATTGGACGGGTTGGAGTTCTTTCAATCTTAAGTTGATGTAATTGTTGTTAGCCATGGTTTTCTCCATCTTGGATAGTCCGTGTGAGTGTTTTTTTAATGAAGTTAACCTTTAAAAAAATATCTATTTGATCCTAACCCTTGTAATAATATAAGGTTTTACCTATCTATTAATGATATAAGCTTTTGAACAATATTGATGGATATATGCTCTCCGATTTCTAATCTACCGTCCTAATTTCTTAGTTAATTTAAAGTTGATTTACTATCGTATACTATTCAAGTAATTAGCCATGCAAATATATATTAACAATACTTAAAAAGGTAAATTAAATGATAAGAAATATTATTCATGTGGAATTATATTCATTTGGGGAGAGTTGTCTTGAGAACGCTAAATATCGCGAGAACCGTGAGAAAAATGAGAAAACCAATCAAAATCATTTTTTATTTCAATAGAAACCTAATTATAATCAAAATACAACATTCAAAAATGAATTTTCTTTCCAAATAATTCATCTTTTCTTGCAAAAACACTTTCAAATTAACTTTTTACACATGTGTAAATGAAACAGTTTACACATGTACAAACAGTAAATTTACACATGTATAAAAACAATTTATTTCCGTATACGTTTAAATTTTTATGCGTAAATTGTGTTTTTGTGATTGTATTTTAGTAATAAAGATAAGTGTAAAAAGAAATTTTGATTTGAGTGGTTTTAGATGGCATTCTCGCGGTTCGCACGAAATATAGGTGTTCTCAAATTAACTTTCCCCATAATCATTTTACATCAAATTTTTAAACCTTAGTAAACGAAATTAAGATGTTGCGCCACGAGGGTATATTCACGTATAAAGTTACACAAAAGGATGTCGAGGACTGTTGGGTTTGGGAGAATGTTCAACGTCTTGGTTTCTCTACTAGTCCTTTGCGGTTGGAGGTTGCGGCTGCAGGTTTGGGTCCGAACATTGATACTCAGTTTTTTTGGAATGCCTGGGCCCCGATGAAAGCTAATATCCTGCTGTGGCGAGCCATGTGTTGTCGGGTTCCGTCTAAAGTCGGGCTGCAGAAACGTAGGATCCTGATGCACAATGTGTAGTGTGACAGGTGCAGATAAGGTTTAGAGAGATGTATATGGTGGCGCATTTTTGTTTGGGTTCGCATACCTTGGCCTCCGGACCAGCTTTCCCTTACGGCTCTGATCAATCGGTTGATGAGCAGCCCAGGCAGTAAACGGTGGAAAATGATTGTTTACACTGTTGGGTTGGCTACGATTTCACGGATTTGGAGCGCTAGAACCAAGACCTTCGAAGACAAGATTGTCTCCGTTAATTCGTCGATGGATGCGATTCAAGAGGATGCTTTCACGTGGATTAGCAATAGATCTAAGGCGGCCACGATTACCTGGGATAAATAGGTTGCGTTTGATGTTATAGATCTGTTGTAACTTGGTGTTTATTGTTGTGTTTGGTGTTCTCAGTTTATTTGTTGCTCCAGCTTCTTGCTGGGTCTATATATATAAAGTTTTTTGACCGTTCAAAAAAAACAATAGATATATGATTAGTATTTTAATCATTTATTTAAGTATCATATCTCCACATAAAATAATTTTACGGAAGCTTACAATTTGTGTAGTTTCAATGACAAGATTAATGAGTTGACATCATGGTTTAAGGCTTTAAGAAGCCAATATAATGTTAAGAGAAACCAATAATTACATAATAGACTTAACATTGAGGCTAATTATTGATCATACATAACACAAAAGTAAGATTTGAGTTAATGAAGTGACAGAAATGATGAAACTAAGAGGGACCATAGCTGCAAAAGCCTAAAACAAAAAGGACTAGTTATGAAAGTATGATCTTGAAAACCAAGCTTCCACGCGCATGAAGGAAGAAGGTGCGAATAGTTTGTTTTTGTAAACAGAAGGGGGCACAGAAGTAGTAGTAGACTAGCAGTACTATAGCCTAAATAATTACAAAAATCCAGAGAACAAAAGTCTTTATACCCTTTTCTTGGTGTGATTATTGGAGAGAGATAGACCATACATAACCCACCTCTCATTTTACATTTTCCAAGAACTCTACACAAGATTTAAGCAACCAGAACCCACCTTAAAGTTGTGCTTTAGTGATCATCATCACCATCAATAATAATAATAACAGTATCTTGTTCATCTTCTTCTTCCTTTTGAAACATACATACATATATTAATATTAATATTATTATGTCAAGATAAGATCACAAATCTTGTTTTTCTATATTTTTTTCCATTTTGTGTGTTGAGAGTTTACAGCAGTGTTTGCAGTGTTGTCTGATCTTACTGCAAATCTTTGTTTCAGAGCAGTAATTGTGTAGTCTCTCTCTCTATCTTTCTTATTTCTCTCTCTATATCTATTGTTCTAGCTGTCTGCAATCTCTTATAAGTTAAAAGAGAATTTCAGTGACCCCACCACACCATCTATCTATATACACAGACTGGTAGATCTTCTCAGATCTTGTATCTTCTTCAACCCTATATTCTAATTAGGGTGTAAAAGATTGTGTTTTTTTTATATCAGATTTTAAGTTCAAAGATAAAAATATAACCAGTTGTGGCTACTAGCAGGAGTGGTAGGCTGCCTTCAGATTCAGGTGCTTTTGCTGACTGGGTTGCAAACCCTTCATCTTCATCTGGTTTAAGAGTGTCTGATCAAGACCTTTCGTTAGGGTTTAATGCGGGCGGTGGCGGTGGGTCTGCTACCGCCACCCCTGGTATGTGGTCGTCCTCTTCGACGACTGCACGCCAGATTAATTATGGGCTTCCGGAGATGGGCATGTTGGGCCTTCGTGACGTGTTTGTTGTCGCGGACCATCATGCCCATCATCCACATTCGATAAATGCGTCTGTCGCGAACGCTAACGCTGCGACAGCGCTCGGTGTTGGTGTTATTCCTCTCCTCACCGCTACTCAGTGTCTCAACGTTGATGAGAATATGTTGAATAGGAGTGGTGGTGGGAGAGGTAGCAACACCAACACTAGTAATAATAATAATAATAGTAACTTCAGTATCCAGTTCTGGCAGCAGCATCAACCCCAACCACATAATTATTTAACGAAACCCGTGATTTCTGATCACGGGTTTCTCCAAGCCAGTGTTGGCGGTGGTGGTGGATCCACGTCTACGTCAGGATCCACCATGACCTGCCAAGACTGTGGCAACCAGGCAAAGAAAGATTGCAGCCATCGGCGGTGTAGAACTTGCTGTAAGAGTAGAGGGTTTGATTGTTCTACCCATGTGAAGAGCACGTGGGTACCCGCGGCTCGACGCCGGGAACGACAACTCATGACTTCAACCGGAGCCGCATCGTGTCATCCGCCTCGACTTCAGGCCCAAAGAAACCTCGCCTTACTTCTCATACCACTACTAATTCACACACCTCCCACTACTACAAAAACAGGCATTTGCCACGGCAAAATCCATAGCAAATCCATAGCAAAAACCCATTTGCTACCGATTTGCTATGGATTTGGTCCGTAGCTACAAGTCTCGTCGCTAATTTATTTGCTACAAACTTTAGCTACGGAATATATATTTGCAACGAGTTTAGCTATCAAATGGTACGTCGCTATTTTATCTACGAATTTGCTACCGAAAAGTTTGCTACGAAATTTCGCTACCGTTTTTTAGCTACAAAGTTTTGCTTCGAATTTTAGCTTCGAAATTCGCTACAGATTAGTAGCTACGACAATTTTTGCTACACGGTTTGCTACAGATATATTAGCTACGCTTTGGTTTTGCTACCAAGTTTGTTGTGGAATTGTAGCAACGAATTGGCTACGGATTGAATATTCGCTACGAATTTAGCTATGAAAATTTCCTTGAATATTGCTATGAGTATAGCTATGGATTTTGAAAGATTTTGCTACAAAATCTAGCAAGGTTTTTGCTACAAACTTACCTACGAATTTTGTTAGGATTTTTACAAATATTTTCGTGTTTACATTAATTTTTTCTGTAAAAATATATTTAGATCTCGGCAAAATACAAAAACAAAACACATATGAAAGATAAATATTAAAACCAACTTGATTCATAGTTCCAACAAAACCAAATGTAACACAAGAAAGATCCAAATTGTAACACGATAAAGATCCAAACTTTAACACGATAAAGATCCAAACTTTAATAAGATAAAGATCCAAATTATCTAAAAGCAAGACGAAAAACTTCAACATAACTCAACTTGGTGGCAGGTTTTGTGGCGCATTTTGTGACAACAATCGAATTCTCTCATTCATTTCGGCATATAACCTTGAACTTTCTTCGATTTTCTCCATCATAGCATGTTTCTCTACTTTATCTTTTTCTAACTCCGCTATTTTTTCCTTCAATTGTTGCACCTATAACATCGAAAGCAAAAATACCAATTAACATCCATTATCACACCTTATAAGATGACTCAATATAATAGTTCTAACCATATATATAATTTAATAAGTCATTCTTCCAAATGGGGGATACTATTAACACATTACAAACAAACCTAATTCTAGGGGTGAGCGTAAATAGGGTTGGACAAAAAAAAACGAGACCCGGACCGAAATCTGGAATCGGTCTTGATTTATATATCATCTCGGGTTCAGGTCGGTTCCGGTCCAAGACCACACTATAACCGAGAGACACTTTCTGGACCGAACTTAAAACAACCATTTACTTGGTGGATATTAACTTGCATAAGAACACATATATTCATACGTTATCGAGGCATACAAACAGAAAAAAGGACATAAATAACCTACTACAATCTAATTAACCCAGGTAATACTAAACCACTACATGTATGAACTTTCATGATAACTACCCTAACTTACAATACTTCAAATACATAATTAGCATAAGGAAATAACAAGAAAATAACCTAATTAATAACTCAGACCCTTAAATAAATTTATCATACATATATAAATAACTTGCATTATCAAACAGTTTTCATATATAAATAACTTGCATCAGATTACATATATACATACATCAGAACACATATATAAATAACTTGCATACATCAGAACACATATATAAATATCAAACGGTTGCATTATCGAACAAAATAACTTGCATCAGAACACATATATAAATAACTTGCATACATCAGAACACATATATACGTACATTATCGAGCCTTCACAATTCTACATATTTTTCCTTATTTTTTACTATTAGAGAGAATACGAACCTCATCATTGTCACTATGGGTACTCGGCATTGACGGTGCACTAGGCATCACGTCACGCGGGTCAGCGAAGTTGCCAACGCCATATAATCTACCTTTTTTCTTGCCACCGACAGTTTGTGACAACAGTTCCATGTCAATATCTGGGTGTAAGCTGGTATCCTCTCCATATTTCTCAATAACATATTTATTATATGTGCTCTACGATAACAACATAAAGAAATTAGTACTATAAAATTGTATAACCATATTAGTAAGTAGTAAAACATACATTTACAAAGTTAAAAGACTTACATAAGCTTCACTCGCCCTTGTGTCAACCCAAGTCACATTTTGTTGTTGGATGGTGTCTTCCACGTCATCGCCTTCTCCCGAACCATTTTCAACTGACCTACTACATCCAGACAACCTATCTAGTGGTCTTGACCCTTTCTTTGCGTGTGTTTGTAACCAAAACTCACCAAAATTTGCACGCCGCTTCAGTGTCTTCTCCTATACATCAAACGGGTCAGATAAAAAAAGTGGTGAAACATGTTGAAAGTCGCACATAATCATTTTATTTAAAGATTTAAGATTGTCACTCTTTAAATAATATTGTTTCAACAATTATACTTCACACACTATATGCTAAAAGTGTATTAAAATCTGTGTATGGACCACGCTCGTTTTGACTCGTACATTGATTAAGACTCTAAAATAAATGATGTGGGAATTGAAGTAGCAAACCACTGGAGTTTGCAGGTTTGTTGTTTTGATGTGGGAATTGAAGTGTCATAAAATAATTTGTTTCTGTAGGTTTGTGTGCTAAACAATATTAGTGTTTTTGTGTATGGTGGTGGTGGATGCTATAGTTGTGTCTGTTAGACAGACAAAGGTTAGGCTGCAGAATTTTAAACAAAAAAAGGGTTGTGGTTTATGGGATAAAAGAGAAATGATGAGGTATGTGATGGTATGTGTAAAAAAGAAGGGAATAACGAAGTAGGTCTTCATGTTTTGGGAATTATGAAATTGAGTTTAAAAAAATCATACTAAACTCTGTTTTATAAAATGGGGACTGGTGGGGTGGGGGTGGGGCTGTTGTAGTGACTGAGGAAAAATATGAGAAAGAAATAAAGAAAGAAGGGCCATCGAATACGATTACCATCGTTTGTAGCTCAACTTTGACTCGTATCTTTTGGTTTCCAAAACCAAATACACCAACTAAAATGGTGATAATATTATGGGTCATACCAAATTTAGTGACTGCTTATTCTAACTGATGTAGTCTGAAAATGGTTTGAATAATGTTCACGAGTCACTTTCATCTTAACGGTAGTGTTCGAATGTTTAAATCGGAAAATTCAAAAACAAATATGGAAATTATGTGATAAAAAACGTGAAACAATCAATTTGGGTTCTCTATTTAGTATGGCATTTCGTCGTAACGAAACAAATTAAAAACGCTTGCGTGCGGGTTACCAAAATGAGCCGACATCGACCAACTTCTCGCTGCGAAACGATTTGATACCGATGAAATGGGCCGACATCGATTAAATTCCCAATACCGATGAAATTGGTCGATATCAACTAAATTCCCGCTACGCACAACCCAGGTAATCTACCGGCGCAACGCGCCGGATTTAATACCACTAGTTTTTAATTAAAAAGGTCCATAAGTGTCATATTTAAAGAAAACAAATATGTGTGTGTGTGTGATAATGAAGAAAATCAACATTTCTTACCATGTTTTTTCTAACCGTAGCAAAGCTTTTCGAGCCAAGTGTATGTCTACCACCGACTGCTTTTCCCCTGTTTTCACTGTTTTGAGCTGACTTGTTTTTCCATGAATCTGTATTCCAAACCCCAACTAGTGTCTCCCAAGATTCTTGACTGATCCAAAGTGGCTTAAACGGAAGAATGCCAGACAAATCATTTCCAACATCTATATCCTCTTGGAACGCACGGGCCTTGGCTTTATCCCGAGCTCTCTTCAACAAATCAGGAAATTTTCCCTTAATGCACCTCTCCCAACAAGAGTAAATTAAGGATTTCCACTCGTCTTTCCATTGATAGTATTGCTACATAAATATACTTATTAGTAACGTGTATATTATCTATTAAATGAAAGATTTCTATTGGTTTAATTTTTTTTTCTATTGGTTCAAATTAATACAACTATTAATTTGAACTCTCCAATTGTTAATGATCTTTGTTTTTTCATCCTTTTCAGCTTAACACATGGTGTTTAACATTTTATTATTTTTTAACTTTTAACAGGTACCTAAAATGTTATTTTACCTGATTTTCATCCTTTTCAGCTTAACACATGGTGTTTAACTACTTGGTTTTAGCAATGTGAACATATAATAATAATATACGTAATAGATTTATATTACTTTTTTTACAGCAACTCCTACCCAAGACGCTGCAACATCAACAACCATATACCTATTGTTAGCTATTATGCGAAAGCATCAACAACTATATACGTACCAGCAATATATAAGCAGGGACAGAAGCAGTATATAATGACAGCAATGAAGCAGCAGGTATATATATAATTAGTCATTAGTTAAAAAAAGTTTGACAGGTGGTGTAAAAGCCGCATAATGGGACAATGGGTAGGCGATATACTAATTTTCACTAGGTTGTGTAAAAGGTGCTGAATGGATAGGCGTTATACTAATTTCTACTCTTATTTTCTTTGCTGAGCCACCCAATTATGCAAAAATACCATATCATTATTTTACATCCCTTCAAAGGTTCAGTAATAACGAATTATTATCAATAATAATAATTATATCAGTTTATATCAATTGGTGAAGGTGTAAACATGGGTTTATAATTATATCAGTTGAGGACGCAACATTTGTTTACTATCCTAACCATTTACTCACATAGCCATTTAAACTTAATATTATGCATTATCATATACAATGTGAAGTAAGTATACACCTGAAAACGCTCAAACAAGCGTTCGCGATGGTGAGAAGGAACATCTTTCCATCCTTGCCATGGACCTGACCACATAGACTTCAAATTGGAACCAATGGTACGAGAAACATCATCATGAATATTAAATCTACAAAATGGAAACAATTCACCACAATTAAAAATAGTAATGATTGGATATTCACCTATAAAGAGAATTTTAACAAAAATATACTTAACTCATTATTTTCAACCCAAATTAAAGGGCGATTTTCTGGTGTTGGCAGTGGAGCAGGGACGACCGGTCCACGCCCGACAATAGCGACCGGCTCATCATCATCACCATCATTAGGCTCATGGTGCAACTGATTTGCATCCGCAGTTGGTCTAGCACCATTTTCTGTATTACGGTTGCCGTTACCTATCCCGCTTCCTCGACCAACACCTTGACCCCTACCACCACCTTGACCCCTACCACCAACTTGACCCCTACCACCACCTTGACCCCTACCAACTCCTGCTGAACTGCGTGCCATATTTTCTACAATGAAGAGAAACATATTATTATTCACAAGGACTGTTATATAAGAACTAGTAAAAATCAATAATATTCGTCCAATTCGATTTTCATACATTCACACTCTACATTAATAGATACCATTCATCCAATTAAAGATCATGCAGCTACTTTGTCCAACTTTCAAGCAAATAGTAGAGACACAAAATGCATAAATATATAATGCAAATGCGCTTTTGGTTATAAACCACGAAAAACGACCTTTAGCTGTGAGTAAGGGCATTATGTTAATCTTGCTACCGATTTTTTTAGGAACAGACATGCTATTGTTAGTATTCGAATTAACAAAAAATTAAACCAGATTATAAAACACCAAATCACACATAGTTTCTCCAATCAACCTTATGAATCATCTAACATAACAAAATAAATAAATAAAAAAACGTAATCTCATATGAATCAGAATCAGAAACAGAATTGATGAATTCAAAGCACTGAATAGAATCAAATAATTATCATAAACAATCAAAATGATATAAACGAAGACATATATAATCAAAGTTACCTTTCGGTGTTTTTCATCCAGGCCTTTAGTAACATACAAAGTATAACAACATATTTGAATCTTACCTGCTTGTGTCGGAGGCTTCTTCGAAACCACTCAGAGGAAAAACATAGATTTTGAGACTTTGAATGGGTTGCGACTTGCGATTTCCGAGGGATATACATTGTGGGATAGAGAGGTTGCAAGGGGAACGTGGTCTTGAGGTTCCTATCATCCCGGTGTAGTGTGGTAGTGGTGGTTATCGGAGAGAGTGGGAAGCACTAATATGAAGCAGATTAGGTTTTCTTTAGGATTTTGGGGAAATATCCCGAGGTTTTTTCTTTTGTTTAGAAAAAATATGAAGCAGACTTTGATTTCCGAGTGATTTAGATTTTTGTTTTGTTTAGAAAAAAGTTAAGTTAAGGAAATATTAGAATTATCTATATCTTTAGGTTTTCATTCTACGCTATGAGTTTAAGAAATAAGGATTTTCCATTTTTTTTAATTTAATTGTCAATTGAGTGTTAATAGAATTATCTATCTATATTAGGGGTGCAAACGAGCCGAGCTACTCGCGAGTTACTCGAGCTCGGCTTGAAAAAACCTTGAAACGAGCCGAGCCTAAATGAGCTCGAGCCCGAGCTTAAAAACATGGTCATTTAGTACACGAGCCCGAGCTCGAGCTTTGTTTATCGAGCTCGAGCCTTAACGAGCCCACTATTTATATAAATGTTAATTAATATATTTAAATATAATAATTAATATTTATAAAACTATGAATAAATAACCAAATTATATATAAAATAAGTATTACAATTAATATAAATGAATTAATAACTAATAAACGAAATGGGCCCGAGCTCGAGCTCAAGCTTGAAAACCTACCTTCGAGCTGAGCTCGAGCTTTAGGAACAATGCTCGAATCGAGCTGAGCTCGAGCTTTAGGAACAATGCTCGAATCGAGCCGAGCTCGAGCTCGGCTCGTTTGCACCCCTAATCTATATCTATATCTATATATATATATATATATATATATGAAGAAACACCGGATTAAACACCTATTTAGATGAGCACAATGAATAGATATTTTATTGATACTTGCTAGGATGATTACAATGGACTCGAATATAAGCGAATACAATGCTTCGACTATAATCTTTCTTCCTAAGCTGTTACAGAAATTCTCTTAGTGTTTTTGTGTGTAAAACAGAATGTCTTCTCCCTTGGGGGAGAAGGGTATTTATAGGCTTGAAAGTCATCTCGTGATTGCCCTTAATATATCAGGATTGGCACCAATTTGTATATATTTGTGATTTTCTATAAATAAATCTACTATTAGGTCTATACTAGGCATATAGCTCCCACGTATAGCCTTCGTATTGGCCTATACTGGCATACGGGATCTCTTATAGATTTATTGGTGTAGTATAGGTCCTTTGTAGGCCTCGTATAGGCTTATAGGAGTTGTATATGTCCTATATATGATATGCATATGGTGTAGTATAGTTGTAGTATAAGTATTGTATAATATAATATAGGTGTAGTATGAATGTAGTATAGTTCCCGTATAGACCTCGTATAGACTTATATCCTATACTATACGGGGTCCTACTACACAATAAATTTTAATTTTGTTTTTATATTATTTTAAAAATAAAAGAATATTTATTGGACTTTGTTAAAACGATAAAATATTCTATAAAAGGGTTTGAAAAAAAAAACACTTCAATACGCCCTGTATAGGCCTATACGTCCAGTATAGACCTATTCGAGGCGTATTTGACCACAAATATGGAGTTCATAATGAGTTATGCATTTTCTTTTAATGAGTATAGGCCTCATTGGGTCATAATTGGTGTTAATTTAGTAGATTTGATGGATTATATCAACAAATAACCAAAATTGGTCGTGTTTCATAAGTTTGACTTTGATTAACCAAGTATGACTTCAAAGTCGAAATTTTAAATATGTATTCCTTTTTAACTAAATTTAAGAAAAAGAGTCAAGCTGGATTGTTTAATGAGGGATTTTGCTAAAGGTTTTACTACAAGTTTTTAAGAGTTAATTGTTCGATTGGTCCATATGGTGTGTAGATATTGCACAGTTGATAATCAGGGTTTGAAAGTTACACACTTGGTTCCGATGATTTGAAAAATGTTCATGAGTAGGCTCAATAGTTGCATTGTCATAATATGGATGGTCCGTACGAGCTAATGTGGTTAAATTATTCCGTTAAATTCATGTAAAATTACTAAACTACGTAATAATAATATTGAGCGTATAGCTTTTTCAACCTCCAACAAAGACTGATGTGTCAGATCTTGTTTGGCAGCGGACATATACGCCTCGTTAGGTCTATACTAGGTGTATAGGTGCCACGTATGTACCTCTTATAGGCCTATACTGGCCGCATAGGCATCATACAAATTGATATGTGTAGTATAGATCTCGTATAGATCTTGTATAAGTTTATAGGTGTACTATACTATAAGATAATACACGATATGATATGATGACCGACTTGAACACGAAGTGTCAGATCTTCAACGGGTACCACAATCGGACACTTGAAGTGGTACCCTCAGACATGCCCGAAGACGCGGCAATCAGATATACAAAAAGACAGTATCAATCCAAGGAGCACAAAGAATTTAAACATGTGTCTGCTTGGCAAATGATTAGGGACCGTCTTAACGCGTAGCTTATAAAACCTTTGTAATCCAATTAATTTTATTAATGGAATGAATGTTATGTTTATTTATGTTTTTGTAATATTACAACAATCTTGATTATCAAAACACGACAAATATTACAAAAACTATACTATTACAACAACAATAAACAAACTATACTATTACAACGACAGACGTAGGGTTGATTGGATATTACTTCCCAAATTTACTTGCTAAGAACTTTGTTTGAATGGTGTATATGCGTTACATAGACAAAGAACTCTTCTTGCAAATAAAATAGACCACCACATCATCGAGGCATTCTACACGGGTTAACTCAGTAGGTTATGAATAAATTTTCTTGAGATAAGTATGAACTTAAAACAAATTTGATAATGATAGACAGAATTTTAAAGTCAATCCGATAATGATTAACAAATTTGATAAACTTATATTTGTAACATAACATTAAAAAAACTTAATTTAATGGATATGTAAAATATATAAATTTTTTTGGGAATATATATATATATATATATATATTATATATATATATATATATATATATATATATTATAAAAGGAAATTACGCGAGGTTACAGCTGACTCTTCCAAGACCAAAAAAACTCGATCCTTTGATCCAACTTCTTCAATCTCTTGGCTACTGAACATCATTTATTATTTTCCAAACGAAACATCGCTAGGAATCTGTCCTTTAACATACAATCGGGAATCTATTTATCAATCCGAAATTTGACGTCCTCTTGACCCACTTCACAGTTAAGTAAAGAAATAAAAGAAGACCCGTTTACCATAATTTTGTACCCTTCTTTCACAATACCCACCCATCCACTAACAAGTGATTTATTAAGCTATTTACCAACTAGAAGTGAAACATACATAATAAGATATTCAGAATTAATATACATTTACTAAAATAAGATACGTTTCATTATTTATTCTTAAACAATCCCTAACTGAAATCCCATTCAACACATTAAAACAAGAACACAAGAAATTAACATGCTAATTAATCAATCATAGTTTAATGAAATAAAAAAAAACAAATTAAAACATACCTGAGAGAGTGAGGGGAGCAGGGGGCTGCTAAAGACCAGAGAGGATGAGAAGGAGCTGTGATGTTTGAAGTGAGGAGGAGTGTGACTGTGATGTTTGAGGGTGAGGGGTGTAGGTGTAGGTCAGAAGAAGGAGCTTTGATGTTTGACGTATGAAGCGCTAACTTTGTTTGGAAAAAAAAAAGAAAAAAAAAGAGCAAAAAAAAATTTAAAACTACGAGGTGTAGGTTTCGAACCTGGGATCTATCGGTTAAAAGAGAAGGGAAATACCATTGAAGCACTTTGTTGATTTGTTTATGAATTCCTATGTAATATATTTAGGGGTTCATACACTATTGTCTATATATAATAACGCTAAAAAATTCTAAACCGAACGGGTTCCTGGGACCCGATTTAGAACCGTAGATCCGCCCCTGAATCAAGACTTGATTAAAAATAAGATAAAGAATAGGACCACTATGCTAGATAACTAATTTTGGGAGAGACATTTATTAGTTTGACTAAATAGCCAAATAGAGAGGAAAGCTTCAGAGGTGTTAATGGGTCAAGAAGCCACTAAACTTGCATTAGAGGTAAGCAAATGTTGTTTCGATCTGGTTTGGTTTTAACACATAGTTGAAACCGACAACCGAAGTTTGTTATTAGGAAAAACCATAACCTAAACTGATCGGTTAAGTTGCTTCGGATAATATGCCAGTTATGTTCGGTTAATTATCAAAAATAAAACTTAGGCAAAATTATAAACTTAAAATAGATACTAAAATGTTTTGAACATTTTTCAAGAATACAAATACATGAAGAATACATCAAATACTCAGGAACATAAAAACATGTTTTAAAATACATGGATTATATGAAAAAACCATGAAATGCACACAAAATACATGAAAATATGTTCCAAATACATGGATATACATGAGAAACACATAAATAAATAACTATTGGTTTAGTTTCGGTTATGGAAATAGGGGAAACCTGTAACGGAATGGTTCGAGTTTGGCCATATCTTAACCATAACTGATTGGTTAATTCGGTTACGAACTTACGACTATTTTTCGGTTATTACCGATAATATAAAATCATTTTTTAAATATTCTTTCTTGTTTTTGCAAAGAATTTTGTTGTGAATATTGCTACAGATTTTGCAACGATAGTTTAAGTTTTTTTTCAAGATTTTGCTACCAAATTTGCTACGAAGATTTTTTAAGTATTTGTTTTCTCAACTTTGCTACCAAATTTGCTACATATATTTTTAGTTCTTCTTTAGTTGGTTTTTAACATTTATTTTCATGACTTAGCTACGGATTTTGCTACCTATTTTACCAAGTTATTTTTATTATACTTTACTCCCACAATTTTGCTACGGATTTTGCTATGAATTTTATTTAACTTTTCTAGTTAATCTCTAAATAATTTATTTTCATGTTTTTGCTATGGATTTTGCTACCGATTTTTGACAAGTTCTTTTTTTTTATATCTATTTCACTAACTTTGCTACGGAGTTTGCTATGACGTTTATTTAACTTTTCTAGTTAATTTCTAAATAATTTATTTTCATCGTTTTGCTATGGATTTTGCTACCGATTTTTTTACAAGTTATTTTTTTATATATTTCGCCAATTTTGCTATGGATTTGCTATGGATTTTGCTATGGATTTCATTTGCTACAAAATGTCCGTAGCTAAATTGTAGCAAAATGCGTCCATAGCTAATTCGTAGCTAATTCGTAGCAAAGTTTGCAACCGATTTGTTTGGTAGCAAACTTTCCTAGCAATTGCCTCTTTTTGTAGTAGTGTCCACCTCCAACACCACACCGCCTCGAAGCGTTGACACGAGTTCGAGTCATCATAAACAAGGTATCTAGTAATATTTCACTCATAAAGTAGAGTCTTATCTTATCAAAAATCTTTTGATAAGATGGCCTTACTTCTATACTAGGGGATAGGGAGAGACCGCTCCCTATCACCTAGTTAATTATTATTTTTTATTTTTATTTTTTCATAAAAACAATTAATTAACAAAATTTTAACTTTTTATATATAGATGCACGTTTTAAGGAATCATTGCCGGGACAAGTGCGAGCTCCCGCGGTGTTCAAATGCGTCCGGGTGACCGCAGTAGAAGACGGGGGCGACGAGTACGCCTACCAAGCGAGTGCCACAATAGGTGGACATGTCTTTAAAGGCTTCCTCTATGACCAAGGTGTTGAAACAAGGGATAACTCCAGCTTCCCAAATTTCTCGGAGTTGCACCTTGGTGGAACCGGGACAGGGACCGGAACCGGTGTAGGGAGGAATGTGGGTGGTTCATCGTCTTTGCTCGATGCACCACCTAATGTTTTTGCAACATCAGGTGGTGGATTACTTACAGGATCAACCTACGGTAACCAAATAAATTGATTCTACTTATTTTTTTTTATTATTATAAAAAAATGTTGGTAGAAATGTTAAAAACTTGATGGAAGATGATTGGCTGCGTGGCAATGTGTTGTCCATTGAATTAGGAATTAGGGTTTATCTTTTGGTGTTTCAGAATATTGCCCTAATCCGGTATGTGCTTTAACAATTCTTTCATGTGATGCTCACTTTTGCTTAAAATGCGATTTTAAATCAATTGATTATGTTTATGTTATCAGTCGAATATATAGAAAATATATAAATAAACAGTCACTTATTTGTGATTATGGACCTGTTAATTAAATATTCTACACTTCAAGTTTGGAGAATTAAGGTAAAACTACATTTGAAAATTTGTATTTAGATAAATATTTAATATTATATAAAATAAGAACATAATTATACGATATTATTTGGTTATTAAACTACATTATTATTTAATTTATCACTAATTATTATTATTATCAACTTTAAATAGCCTGTTCAGACGTTCAGCTAATAACATTCATGCCATCAATTTACATTATAAAGTTTGTAGTTAGCTGTATCAAAATATAGTTTTTGATTTTTTTTTTCTGGTTGTCTTTTCGTGTTATTACATTTGACTGTACTAAAATTTATTGAACTTAATTGAAGTTGTAATTGTGTCCCGAATTTAAAACTTTGCTTTTAATGTACTGTGGATCTGTAAATTTAAGCTAAATATATTTATTTTCATTTTACTTGTCCTAAATCCTAAAAAATAAATTTATTGTTTTCATTGTTATTTTTTTATCAGCACCACACCAGTACACTCCCTGTTCAGTCTAACCTTGGTGTCAAACCCCAACACATCCATGTATATGAACGAAGTCGACAGATTCTTTGTGAACCAGGTTGAAGTGTTCTGCCAAATTCATTTGACCCCTACCCTCCTACGTATATGAACAGATTTATTTTCACCCGTAACGATTGCGTCAAGCCTTAACATGATACCATGCCCTAACATGTGCCAAACCCACCTCACTGGCCCCTATTCATATATATGAATAAACTCGATGGTAGATATTCTTAACTGAAACACGCTCAACTGTTTTGCCAAACTCATCCGAACCCTATCCTATGTATGAACAAACATGTGTTCACTGGAACCATCGTGTCAAATCTTTAACAAATGTCATGCTCTAACTCATGCCAAAACCATTTGACTGGCCCCTACCCATGCATATGAACAAACTCGATGTGATATTTAATGATCCATGTTGAAGTGTTTTGCCAAACTCATCCGACCCCTACCCTGTATATATGAACAAACTTGTATTCACTCATAACCATCATGTCAAACCTTAAGAAATGACATACACTAACATGTGTCAAACCCATCTATCCAACCCCTACGCGTGTATATGATCAAACACGATGAGATTCTTCATGAACCATGTTAGAAGGGTTTCTTAAAACATAGTCAATTTTATGACGTTCATCATCATCCTTCCTTGCTGAACCATCATCACCTCAACATTTTTTATCACGTCCAACGCCTTGTCATATCCTGACGCATGTCAATCCCGTCCAATCCCATGTACATATATGAGCATAATCAAGGAGATTCTTTTATTAACCAAGTTGAAATGTTGCTTATAAACCAAAAAAAAATTATTTTCGCCATCATCCTCCACCACCAAACCGTCACCTCTTTGCCAGTAGATCACGTCTAGTCACCTTGACAAATTTTATCACACTTCAAGCCTATCCGACCAACAAATGTACATGATAAAACTCGTGAGATTTCTTTGCCTCGAGTTTGTTCATGGACCATGTTGAAGGGTTTTTTTTCTAATTATAATTAATCTTTTTAATTAAGCCTAATAAAGCAGGAAGATTAATATAGGTTTTACAATTACAAAATTATATTAAAATTAAGTATTACTACGCTTATTAAATGAATTGTTTTTAACTATCATCACTAATTACTGCTATTATTTAAATTATACTTATAGAATGAATGCTCATTATTGAAACAATTGAATTATATATCTGGTTAAATAATCTAAGCTAAACTTTATTTTTATGTATTCACTTTTTTTTTACTTTATCGACCAAATATAAATTTTTGGTACCCTATAATATGGACCTAAAAGTTAAAAAATCAAATATTAAAATTTTCATTATTATAACATATACACACATATAGTGGTTTTTTATTTTATCAACTTATAATTTAGATATTCCTCATAGTCATAGCAAGTCGAAAATTAAGGGTCAAGAATTTGGTATCTAGTCATCAACCCGGAATATATGGATTTGGAGGCGTGTTCATATATATTTAAAATTTCGAAAATCAGATATTTTGATATCCATAAGACTGTCCGTTGTTGTGGCTAGAGGTGAGCCATGGCTCTATCCTCTAATATTATGCCATGTAGGCGTCGATGTGGCACTGGCTCGCAACCGCGGGCTGGTAGCTTGATCCCGTTAAGGCTAGAGGTGAGCGAGTCATTTTTTTTTTACCAAATTAATAAATATAAAACATAAATAAATATTTTGCATATGACATTTTTTAAAACATAAATAAATATTTTACATTAAAAAAATAACCCCAATATAAAATAAAATAATAACCCTATCTTCTTCTTCACTTCTTTCTTCTTTCTTCCTGTTCTCCTCTGTAACTCTTCTTTCACCACAAAAAATTACAGCACAAGTCTTCTTTTTCTTTCTTTACCACACGCGATCCGGCTCACGTCTGCTTGCTCGCGCAGTCGTTGACGGGTAGGTGTTATGATTCCAGCGATCCACGTGGTCCGGTCGCGCAGGCCCGGTCGCGCACCACAACGGAGAGTCTAAGGTTTATTCTCTTAATTTGTTTAATTGTAGGATTTTTTTTAAAATCTCTTTGGAGTATTTTGCAGTTATTTTACATAATTACTCTGACGGGAAGTCATGTTCAATTGAACTTGTGAGATTTCTGTATTTTTGTTAACAATATATAATAATAAATTAATTTCACAGCCGAATCCGAATTTTGAAACATCTTGCAATATCCATTATATTTCATATATAAAAATATGTTGAAAGTAACCTTTAGAGTTGGCGAAGTGGTAAGCGTCTAATTCTTATCCAACAAAGTTCTCAGGTTGAATTCCTGATTCTATAATTTTTATGTCATTACCTCTGAAGGTCACTTATCCAGTGCAAGCTATGTTGTAATCCGTCTAGTTAGTAGGCATAACTGAGTCCCGTAAGGTTAGGTTTTACTACGCCATCACCATTCAACAAAGTTCTTAGGTTGGATTCCTGATTCTATATTTTTGTTGTCACGGCCTCTAGAGGTCACTTCTCCGGTGCGAGCTATGTTTTTAATCCATCTAGCTTAGGTTAGGTTTTACTATGCCATCACCATTCAACAAAGTTCTTAGGTTGGATTCCTGATTCTATATTTTTGTTGTCACGGCCTCTAAAGGTCACTTCTCCGGTGCGAGCTATGTTTTAAATCCATCTAGCTAGTAGGTATCAGTGAGCCCCATAAAATTAGGATTTTACTATGGTGTCACCATTTCTCTTCCTTTCTTTCTCTTCTCTTTCTTTCACTTCCCTTTGAAATTAGGGGTTTTTTATTTTTTACCTTTTTGGTGTGTAAATTATGGGCGTTCAATTTATGAAACTATTGATAAAAGTAGTAGAGCATTCGCATCTACTCCACCAAATCCCCTCTATTAAATTATACTAAAAATCACTATTTTTACCCTAAAAAATTTCTCTCCTTTTTACATAAATAATATTTTTTTCATACTTTTATCATTATATTCTTTCTACCCACTCACAAGCACTTACAAAAATATTAAAATATCAATAGAGGTGAATAGTGTCCCCCAAAATACAGGGGTGAATAATGGTTTTATCAAATATTTTCTCTCTTCTTCACTCATAACCACTTAAAGCATTCACATCCCCTCCACCATTTTATATCCTATAATATAACAAAAAATCATACTTTTTAAAATTTATCTCTCATTTTAAAAAACCTTCCACATCCCCTCTACCATATTTACCTTTATCTTACTCACAAACACTTATTTTATTATATTCTTCGTTAAAATACACTCACAATAATTTGATGGGAGTGAATAGTAGCTTTTTTATATATAAAAAAGCTAGAAGATGGATTTTTCAAAATATAAAGATAAGGTATAAATGGTGGATGGATGTAGGGTGTTTTTAGTAAGTTTTTTTTTTAAATTTTAGAGATGGGGAGGTTTGATGAAAGGGATGTGAATACTCTTAGGGCATGTGTAGTGGTGGGGGGTTAGAGCATTCACAACCCGGGAACCAAATTGATGTGAGTGTGTCCATCAAATTATATGGGGTGAGTGTAAGTGGTTGTGAGTGGAGGATATAGAGAATATTTGGTGGAAGCACTTTTTTCTTTAAATATGAAAAGTTACTGTTCACCCCTAAAAAATATTTTAATATTTTTGGAAGTGGTTGTGAGTGAGGAGAGAGAAAATATAATGATAAAAGTATGAAAAAGTATTAATATTTTAATTAGGAGAGAGAAGATTTAGAGGTTGAGTGGTGATTTTTAGTGTAATTTGATGGATGAGATTTGGTGGTTTGGTTGTGAATGCTCTTATGTGGGGGTTGTGGTATTAAAATATTAAAAAGTAATAAAAGTGGGGTTATGGAAAAAGAGGGTGTAGTGGGTGAGGGGGGTTATGGAGATTAAAATATTATTATTTGATTGTATGTGTTATTATTTGATTGGGTGTAAAAGAAAGGGGGTTATAAAACTGATTAAAAAATAATAATATAAAATTGATTTAGAATTGAAAACGCCGGTATGCTGGAAACGGCGCCATCCCAAAACGCCCCATAACGCCCCAGGGGGCGGTGTTCGGGCGCTATGGGGAATAAAAAATTCAAAGCGCCCTTTTAAAGGCAACCACTACACACAGACTTACACTCACTCTATATAATTTAAGGAAAACACTCACTTTGATGAATCAAAACCAAAGCTAAATGATGATAAATCTTTACAGTGTAATTTGCTTTTATTTGGAAAAGAGAAGTTATCATTACCCTTTACCTATATAGTTTCATTACCCTCCAATAACTTTTACTATTAATAACATCTAACTTTTACACTTCTAGATAAGTTTCACTAGCCTCAAATAAATTTTACTATTAATTAATAAGGGCAGACGTGGTGCAACTAGTGAATGGCACTTGGTACCCACCACCCCACGGGTTCATCATCGTCGTGGTCACGGGTAGTGAGTTTCTGGTAGTCTTGTGAAGAGTTTCCGTGGTCTACCTCACGTGTGCAGAGAAGAGAGAACGAGAAAACTCCACGAATGGTGTTGCCGGGGGGAGGGGTTCACTGGTGGTGTTCCAGGTGGCGATCTATCAATGGGGTGGAGGTGTTCTACGGTAAGCACCCCGTCCTCCATAACTTCTACTTTTTGTTGTTTTATAGATTACATGTTTTCTAGGGGGAGTAGGGCTTGTTGTGTGGCACATGAGAAAAAGTAATATGTTAATAACTTAATATATTTAAACATATTTTCAGACGATAACATGATAGGCTCCAAAATAGAGAGAAGTTAAAAGGTGTTTGAAGTTTTAGGATTTTAATAATATAAGTTAAATTAAAATATTGTTTATTATGATCATAATTTGTGAATTATTCGATCTTATAACGGTTATATTACTGCTATCCAAAATCTTGATTTTCTAACTTTAGTGAATGAATTTAAACCATGCCATTCTCATTGATTATGATGGTATAAATAATATAAAATTATATCCTATCTATGGTAATAGATAAATACAAATAAAACATTACTAAATATATGTTATCTATTACACACCCGCTGTCGAAGCGGGTCACCTGACCGGATGCTGAGACTGATCTGAAATCTTCAAATTAAGATGCGTGGTAGCCCCTTTGTGAAAATGTCTGTGATTTGATACCTGGATGGAACGTGGAGATTACGTACATGACCCCGCTGAACCAGTTTCCCTGACAAAGTGAATATCCAATTCAATGTGTTTTAGTACGCTGGTGTTGTACCGGATTGCTTGATAGGTAGATGGCATTGACATTGTCACAATACACCATAGTGGCACGAGATATAGGAACTGATAACTCGAGAAGCAGACTTCGTAACAGCAATTTTTGCCACTACATTAGCGACACCGCGGTATTCGGCCTCTGCACTAGAACGGGACACTGTAGGTTGACGCTTAGAGGAACACGAAATTAGATTGTCACCAAAATAAATACAATAGCCACTAGTGGAGCGTCCAGTGTCCAAAACACCCAGCCCAATCGGCGTCCGTGCATGCAATCAAAGAGGACGCGGCCGAGGGACCCAAAAGTAAACAAATGAGACTGTGCCCTGTATGTACCGAATAATCTTTTTTAGAGCATTCCAATGATCGGTACAAGGTGCGTGCATATGCATGCACACCTACTGAACCGCATAGGTGATGTCAGGATGTGTAAAGGTGAGGTATTACAAGGCCCCTGCTAAACTTCGGTATAAAGTTGTATCATGGAACAAATCCCTAGGGGAGGAACCAAGCTTGGCATTTGTATCAACTAGGGTGGCAACGGGGTTACAAGACTACATACCTGCACGATCAATAATATTTGTCGCATAGGACTGTTGAGAAATAAACATGGTGTTGTTTTGTCTTGAAACTTAGATGCCCAGAAAATAGCTTAAAGGAACCAGTCTTTCATGGCGAATTCACTAGCAAGATTCCAGAAGACGTTTATGAAGACTATGATAAGATGTAATCAGGAGGATGTCATCCACTTAAGAAGTAAGTAGGCCGTGTCGCGGGCCCTGATGAAAGGTGAAAGAGAGGCATCACAACGACTATGAAGAAACCCCAAGGTAAGGACATAATCTGTGAACCGTTGGTACCACGCTCGTGGAGCTTGCTTAAGCCCATACAGAGACTTTCGAAGTAGACAAACATGATCAGGAAAATTTCTGTCCCTAAACCCCATTGGCTGATGCATGTATACAGTTTCATTTAAATTCTATGTAAGAAGGCATGTGTAACGTCCAATTGATGTACAGCAAAACCCTTAGGTAATGCAAGTGAGAGAACTGTGCGGATGGTTGCCGGTTTGACAACCGGGCTAAAAGTCTCACCGCAATCAATGCCCACCTGTTGTGAGCGACCATCACACATGAGTCTAGCTTTCTACCTCTCCAGTGTCCCGTTGACCTGTATTTATGTTTAACAACCACATGGAACGAATAATATTCATAGATGGGTCATGAGGAACTAACTCCCATGTACCGTTTCTAATTAATGCGTTGTACTCGGTAGACATGGCAGAGTACCACTCCGGAGTGGCCAAGGCAGCTGTGGGATTTTTGGGTATGGCGAGAATATGTGGGTGTAATGGAGGTGGCATAGTTAAATGGTTGTTTGGGCTTGAATATGCCACTCATAGAACGAGTGTGGATGGTGCGGGTGGTTGGTGGGTCGGACGGGGCAGTTGGGTTTTGGGTGGTGGCCGATGAGTTTTGGGTTTTGGTTGGCAGAGAAGGAAGTGGGCTGATGTGACGGGACATGGTGAGGCGAGGGCTAGGTGTAACACCCCAAGAATTTCATTTCTTTAATATAAGGTATAAAACCCAGTAAACATATTTTAGACTGAACGTTTTAACATTTAATTGAAAAATCATAACTTGAGGGGCTAAAATTGGTCATATTATGAAAGTTGGGAAGGGCCTTAGATGGAACAAGATGGAAGTCGACATATCCATCTTATATGTCGACCAACACACCTCAGACACACACACAAACACACACTAAGGCTCATACTCCAAACCAAGCTTGAATCTTGCTTAATCGAAAATATAATCCACCTGCATTAAGGTTTAATCGGCTCAATTAACTCCATCAATCATCTATGTATCATTCGTTTCATTCAATTAATGTATATTTTAGCCAACATGATGTTGGGTAAAATTCTAGGGTTCTTGAATGAAACGAATTACTATAATTGTGAAGAGCTCTATGTGAAAGGGTACCTTAAAACTTGTTAAATTCTGCATAATATGATTCTTCTAACCCTAAAACATGAAATTTTGGGGATTTTGGGTATAATCTAGGTGGATGACTTCTAGGGTGAAATAGTCTCTGAGGAGGCCCTATGTTATTACTTGATTTGATGAAATTGTGAATGTGTTTTTGTATGTTAATCATGGGGAAAACATCATGGTATGGGTTGGGAGTTAGAAACCTACGAAATAGATGACCCATTTGATTGAACAATTTGGGTTTAAGAATTGTGCATATTATGTGTTTGATTAAAATGCCTAAATGAAATCATTGTGAGAATATCCTCACAAGTGGTTAAAGCTTTGGTAGGGTTGTTATAATTGAATAATCAAAACACTTAGTGTATTAATAAAACGCTTGGGTGCTTGTTTAGGCAGCTCAAGTGAGACTTCGAAAGTGAAGGGTGAATCCGACACTCGACAAAAGGGGGGGAAGCTATAGTACGTTTTCGTGTGGGTTGCATTCATCTTATACTTTACCATTGTACATGTCTTGATGTAATGTTATTGTTATAAAAAGGTGATGAAGTATGATTGTATTGAGAATAGATTAGATAAAACATGAATCACCAATGTCTAGGTAAGTCTAAATGAATTACAAGGATGATGGTGTATTTAAAAGTTTAGACATAGTCGCAAACCTCTGCGATAATCACGAGTTTAAGCGACTATGGTAGAATATAGCCATTTCGGACCCAAACGGGTCAAATAGGATATTGAAACTAAAGAGGTGTTAAAAAGGGAATAGGACCAAGGTATAAGCAATCTCGTGCGGATAGTGGAGCCCAAGGCATCCCCATACATCGATAAGCGAGGTTATAAGCAATCCCGTGCGGGTTGTAGAGACCGAGGTAGCAACATCTTGACCATAACCAAGTGTTGAGTTGAGAAAAAGTGCAAAAAACAGGACCTAGAGCCTCTGAATGGCCGTTTCGGCCAGCTGAACGCCCGTTCGGAATGACAAGAAACAGGGGGAAGAAACTTCTGTAAAGACTGAACGGTCGTTCACTGTGAACGAACGGCCGTTCGCTGAGATTCAAGTCGTGGTGAACGATGTTCACTTATCTGAAGGGCCATTCACTGGAAGTTGTGTCCCGAATGAGTTTGTTAATCATAAATATTGGTGGTTCTATACTAACTTACCTCGTGTGTTGCTTGTATAATAGGTTGTAGGTATGATGGACGCTCGGATTAAGGACCAAGCTAACGACTCAAACTGAACACATTCTTTTGAACAACTTTTGTAATGGGCCGTAACAACATTAGAAATTGTCATGTTTTGTTAAGGTTTCTACTAGAACTAGTCATTTGATACTTGATTGTAGCTTGTTTTAAACTCAACTTCATTCGTTTTTGGAAATGTCATTCGTAATGGATTTGTAGTTCACCACTTTTAATTAAATAGGTGTTTGAAAATGTCAGTATTTCTCAACTATATTAAGATATTGGGTAAATGGGCGAGGGCCTTACACTGGGTATTGTTTGTGGTTTGGTTAATGGACTATGGAATGGGGCCGGGTGTTGGGCTAGTATGTTGGG